>JACEIK010005046.1:50744-104215 GCA_018107945.1 Datura stramonium | reverse complement strand
CTGCCTTTTTAAATAAACAAAATTCATTAAATCTCTCAATAAAGTTAATGTTGTATTTGTATTTGATAACTTGAAAAACTAAGAATACAACGGATGACACATTAAATATTGCCATAAATTGTAGATAATGAGAATGTTACTATATAAGCTTATTTTTAGTCAAATTGTGGCCATTTATGTAAATTTCTTTTCATTAAATACCAATGACTGTGAGATCTCTTAATATAAAGAAGATTAATTTAGATCTCATAAAAGTACCATGTCTTAGTGCAAATAGTTCACTTAAGTATCCTGCTATTACCATCAATAAGATAATATTTTTTTTATAAATGGCGGATAAGATATAATTTCATTTTTATGCATGTGGAGATATTTGAGTGAAATATTGATATGAATTTATTATTTCTAACCAATATTTGTCAAGTGATTATTGGTTATACAAATGTAGGAGGATTATTTGATCTACATAACAGAAGTTATCTATTTGCATGTGAGGATACTGTCACATTAACTACAAGATAGTCGATCAGTAATACTTATGCAAGTCATGTCAAAATACTAGCAACTTTTAAAGTAAATGACTCAATACATAAAAGATGTGTTGTTTTTTCTTTGAATTTTTTTTTTCCAATAATATTGAAGATAAATGTTACTTGCATCACTCAATTGAAAGAATAATATATCAAAGAAGATAAAGTAAAGTACATTTCAACAAAATACCCTTTTAGGCACAATCTTTAATAGAATTGTAAAATAAAAAATCTTCGGTCAAATGATAATTTGGTGAAATATTCCACCGAGATATTGTCAATCTCAACATTTGAGAAGTTGTTACACAAGAATAACAAAGTGATGTTTTCATCGAGAGGAATAAAATATGCAATGCACTATTTTTCTTAGATAAGGTTTTTAACAAGATAGCAAGCAATGTCTGTTTCACTCTTTTGAGAAGCCATATGATCTATGGACATCCAAGGGAGTTATATCAAAAATATATTACTTCCTCTGTCTCAACTTATGTGATGTACTTTAACCGAGCACAGTGTTTAAGAAATATGAGATGACTTTTGAAACTTATGGTCTAAAACAAGTCATAGATATTTGTGTGACTATAAATCATCTCATTAAGAATAAAATAGATATTTAAAAGTTGAATTGTTACTAAACATATAAATGTATCATTCTTCTTGGAACGGACTAAAAAGAAAAATATGTCACATGAATGTCCACTAAATGTAGTCTCCCGACTATCTTTCACCATTATGTGTAATAATATCTACACCTCCACTATCTCCTCATTAATCTCTCATACCCCCCTTAATTTTTTCCACATTTTTAGAGATTAGTGTCATGTTTATGACACCCTTAATGTTTTTTCTATGTAGCTCTATAAATATGGATATTAAAAATCATATTACACATACTTATACACATTTGAAAGAATATGAAAGCGTTCTTCTCTTACCTCTCTTTGCATTTTTTTATTTACTTTGATTTTACGACATATCTGTAATTTTAGTCAATAAAAAGAGTAAAGCATCAGTTAGATTTATAATCACAGTTGGACCAAATGCCTTGAATAAATATGAAACACAAATTCCATGAAGCGCCATAATTCAGAAGAAGAAAAATGTCATCAAGAGGTGACATCTAACATAAAGAGAAAGGAGGCCGCATATTAATTTCCCTATTCAAATAGGGTAATTAAGAATCCTAATTGTTTTCTGTTGCCACATAAACATATCTTTCACAAGAAACAGAAAATCATTTTTATATCCTACATCCTGTGTTTAAACAACTCTGCTAGTCCTGCACAGTGAAAAGCAAACCAGGTCTCTGACGATTAGCAGACACAGTAAAAATAGAAAATGAAAAGATAAAAGGAAGAGACCAAAGATAAACCTCACTGAACTCGAAAGTTAAGTACCTCGCCTCAGAAGGCAATGCACTCCTCGTGGCTTTTACTTCTGATATAGATTGATTTCCCAAGAGGAATGGAAAGTGCCAGTTGGATAGTCATAATGTGCGTTAGTTGACGATACAGATCTACCTCAATTTTTCATATGGTATACATGGAGACAGCCGCTGATGAGAGACAAGCTTCTAACGTTCTTAATTAAACCAATTGCCCAGGACCCTATTATAGTGCTTGGCGATGGCCATGGGGCTGCTTACTAGATGAAGTAAGAATCACAGTTCATTGAAAGGACTAATATTTTATCAAGGTCGGCAATGAAGAATATAATTCCGCTAGGCATTGGAAGATCCAATTCAGCAACTGCTCTTTAGGTAGCTCCAAGAGCAGTTCAGCCTGAATAAGACGCATCATTACACAAAGCCACTTAAATATGGAAAACATGCCTTCCACATTAATTTTCTCCAAATGAAGAATATGGAACCTTAGTGGATTAATATAGGCATAGAGACGATAGTAAAACTAAACAAAATCATACCTTTATTTGGCCATCTTCAAATATCAGAGAATTCTGATGAACATCTGAGGTTGCTGAATCAGTTATCAACTTGAAAACCTTTTTTGACATGTTTGTTTTCATGCCAACCATCTTTCCTGAAGCATATATGCTGGTAATTCCTAAATCTGCAGCCATTCTTCTTACATAAAGCTTCTTCAATAGGATTTCCATAGAATAAGGTTCTTTGCCATACTGACGCCTCAGATTTTCTGTAAACTGCATCAAGCTGAAAATATCCTTTCCAGCTGCTTTTTCAGCTCCATTAATGATTTGCATGGGGTTCTCCAAATGGTTTATGTACTCGGAAGGAAGAAGAGGGTTTATATTGATATCAAGCTGAGATGGGAAGTGAAAGAATTTTAAAAAGTTATTCCCATTATTTGCAATTGCCAATAGAAATAGTTCAGCAGATAAACTATAGGCTATATCTTTCACAATGGATGTGGAGAAAAGCAGAACCACCAGTCTATAGTTCCCGTGTGAAGCCATTTCCACGAGCCTAGCGAACCAATGTGGTCATGCTCAACATTTTAGCTAATTAACCCAGCTTAATTCCCTGATCATATGTTCCAATTCCAAGCAATTTGTTGTCTTCATTTTTCTACCCTGTACTCTTACTACATGTTCAGAAGCAAGAGACGATGCTAAGGCATCAAATTAGAACCTCAACAGAAGAAACTAAATATTGCACGACTTCCATTCTTCCTATTGATAATTTATTATTGTATAGTTTCTTATCTTCGTCGGTGTTCCCTTGCATTCTTTCTTGTGCGCTTTTAACAACTAATTAAAGGGATAATGCATAAGTACCTCCTCAACCTATGACGAAATTTTCTGCAGTGATATACACGCACCTCCATGTGTATATTTCATTTAAATTTTTTTTTGCATTTTTATTCCCATTCTATGTTTCTCTCATTGTTTTTTCTTTTTTTTTTTATTGTTTTTATTTATTCTTCCTTTTTTTTTTCTTGATAATCGTCGTATTCAGTCCAGCTTGCACGCGCCTCAACGAATTCCACGGGATACCGGTCACCTCCCACCAGCAACAAGTATCAAATAACTCTGTTCACCAAAGTTAGAACAGATGAGAATAAATCACCTAGTGTTTTTTGAAATAATTTACTATAAAGGTTTTTTTTAACCTTCTTCTTTTTCCCCCTCCCTAAGAGCTCCCACCCTTTTTGCTCCCTTGGTGACTTGAACCCACAACCTGAAGAAGAATTTATTCTTCTTATTTTCTTTGCCTTTTCTTTTGATTTGGTTTCAAATCTAATTATAATGCCTTATGTTTAAAATAAGTTAGTTTCGGACGATACCAAAAATATTTTGAAAATGAAAATACATTAAGTTTATGATGGAATTTTTTTAAAATGGGATACGGCCAAAAATTTCTATCAAATGAATAACAAATTATAAAAAGAAAGTGTTAAAATTTACATAAAGGTCTTCTATAATTGTATTTTGACATTAGTGTTATTGAATAAAATTGATATAAATTGTATCTGACAGTCTTTGAACGAAAAGAAATACTATATCGTAAGTATTCTATTATTCCGGAATACATGCAAATTAATTAAAAGTGAAAATGAAGTAAATAAATGAAAGAGAAAAAGAAAAGAAAAGAAAAAGTTAAAATGAGGAGAGAAATAAATATTTCACAAATAAAGAAAGAAAAATAATTAAAAATATATAAGTTTTAATGTTAACAATTATGTATACTAGTTAATTGTAAAGTGTTCAATTAAAAAAGGACATGTGTCCATATTGATCATATTTTTAATTTAATTTTCACTTCACTTGCTTCCAAGAGAGTGAGCACACTCTTTGTGCCATCTCAACACCGAAAGATGTATTTATTACACTTAAAAAATAGTTTAGGGGGAATAGAACCCCGTAAATATAGTGTGTCGCTGAAAATTTGTTCATACATTAAGGGGTACCTATGCATTATCCCTTAATTAAACTTCATGCAATAAAGAAGTGATTTAAACTTTTGACGTTCCATATAAGATGTATAATTGCCCAATTACTTAAAATGCGAAAACATCGGATAGTCCAATAGAAACAGGAAATATTGTACATAGAATTACCAATAAATAAAAAATAAAACATGAAATTTTGAACCAAAGATTTGACGTCTTGCCTCATCATTTTCAGTTAGATGGAGATGCACCTCTTTCACATGGAGCGCCACCTAGAGCTCTGAGGCAGAAGAGATAGTACTGGAGTTGGGTCGAGACCCGTCTTGCAAATGGGATTCACCCTCTAGATTATTAACCATTTTTTTCACTTTTAAGTAATCTCCATTTAACCAAAATACTTGACCTATTTTCTTTGTTGGAGCGACATAAAATACTTGACATCTTTGATAGTCTAGAAAATCCTCTCCTCCAACAAAATAAAATACTCTGACCTGACGCTATCCTAGACATTTCAAACTTAATTCCACATCTTTCAAGCTGGTCCGGACACCAACACAGATATCAGGTAACTCTTTCCGCCCAAGGTTAGCAAGATCGGAAGAAATCACTAAACTATGAAAATTTAATACTTTGGGACCTAATATAAAATCTTCAAGAAGACTACCTTTAATTTTGAAATAACAGTGAGAAAACTTGTTTATATTTTCTTTGCTACTGCAACTTATACATATAATTACCAAAAGAACAAAGGAAAAAAAAATGGTCGTGCATATGCATCTCAATGACGACTCTAGTTTGTGATTGTTGTCTGTTAAGAAGTTGATAAGTTCTTTCTGATCCATAGTTGACTAGTATATTTTTCTAGGATAAAAACATGATAAAAACCTAATTGGGTGTGTTTACGAAAAGCTCATAATCCACTATAGTAGTTAGGCTAATTCTGGTTGTACATGACTCAACAATTACTAATTCAAGAATAGTGTCCCAAAATTATTCATCTTTTGAGATCCAAATTTCTCTAGTTGACATTCTAATCAATCATTTAAAAGAATCAATGATTAATGACAGTTCCTCAAAAGAGCAGCACGGATTAGGTATTGGAGAATTGACACAACCACAGACGTACCCGGATTTTGTACTCGAAAAATGAAGCAACTTATAGAAAATATAGAGAGCATTAAATACCTTCATTGCAGGGTAAGGAACTGATATTACACGATGCTCATCAACCTGCAATAACATAAAGATAACAGATCTCATTTTCTTTCATTTTGAAAGGTACATTATTGATGCACAGACATCATAATCTCAAAATAAGGGAGGCTAGCATGCAGAAAGCAATGCTATCTTAAGCACATACCAGTCAATTTTATCTTTGTAGCTAATAATGGAGTAAAAGGATGATGCAACAGACCTTTGACAAGCTTTCAAAAAGCATTTCAAAGAATAGATCAATGCCCACATTGCCGACATCCCCTGTCTGTTGCTCGCCAAAAATATTGCCAAATCCTCTAATAGCCATGTCTCTTTCTGCAAGCTGAAAACCCTGACCAAGTTCACAGCACTCTTCAAGTGCAGCAAGCCTCTCCTAAATTGTCAAATGAATGCCATGTTACAGCCATAATAAAGATCAATCTTCTGCAAATAACTTCACACAACATGCATATCACGGAACCCGTCCTTGATAAGATAATATTTAAACCCTTGTTCTGTTGGAAAATACCGCAACATTACCAGAGCAAAGGCAAGAAGACAGAATATATGAACCTTCTCCTACATATCTTGTCATTTGAAAAATATAGAGGAAAAAGAGCATACTAGTGCATGGTCAGAAAGAAGGGATTTGTCAGGATAAAATAAGTGTGCATGAGCTTCCTTATCTGCCCGTCCGACCCTTCCACGCAACTACGATAATCAAAGAGTGCGTAGGAATTAGAAAGAGTATAAAAGTCGCAGAAATTAATATTGTAACGATCAATAACAGCAATAATTAAGAATCTGCAAAGTAAAGATATGGAATTCTCAGAAGTACATCATCATGGTCTGATTAGTCCATGGTCATAATATACACAACAACAGCAACAACATACCCAGTGTAATCCCACAAGTGGGCTCTGGGGAGGGTGGAGTGTATGCAAACCTTACCCCTACCTTGGGAGGTAGAGAGGCCGTTTCCAGAAAGACATAAGGTCTCATAAAGTCTACTAAAAGACATCCGAACTGCAAAAACTACAGTATTGAAATAAGCTATTAAGAGAGACAAGTTAATCAGTTAGCTAACAGTGGAAGGGGCCAAGTTTTGAAGTTAAGGGCTGAAAATCTTTGACCAATCAACTTTAGTAGTCAATACGATGAAAAAGAAACCGGGAAAGATAAAAAAGATGCTTCTTTATTGGAGTTTGAAATCACTATATTAACTAAGTAGAAGACAATTGATTGACTTCATCACTACAGCTGCAATAACAGGTTCCCCGTGGTCAACATCACAAGAGAACCAAACCCCAGAAATTCCTAGTGAAGGAAACAACAGGAGACTTCACAAAATATCGCAAAAAGGCTGATTCAACAACATTTGTTCTCTCTGTAACAATCCTTGTCTTATAAAAATCTGAGCTTGACTGAAATGCCACTACAAGGAAAATAGCACTATATATGCTATTGAACTTTGATGTAATCTCAAAACTATAAGGAGTTTTTGAATGTAACAAATACTTGCTACACTAAACCCCAGCTACCTAAGTTATCCCAAAAGGTAAATTTTCTCCTTTAACACCATTAACCGTCTTGTGTGATTAATTAGGTAAATTAAGGAAACAAGGAGATTCTATATTACCTAAGAGCTGGGAAACAGCACATGCAATCAAGGAATATCTAATTCATGTAAAATTGAACAAAAGGTTGTTTCAGAATAAATTATGCTTCAATCACTTGTGCCGAAGAAAATTCAATAGATAAAAACAAATGATTTGCTTCCTGGTTTCAAAGTCACTTATACAGTGCAGGAAAAAACTAGCAATAGGAATGGAAGACAACATGACACCAAAATCTTGCTGTTTGTTTAGGCAAGAGAACATAAAAACCTGATACAATTGTGCAAGTCCAAATTGCTGAACATCTTGAATGATGATTGTGTTTGCATTTTGAATATCAAGGCCACTTTCTACTATGTTTGTACATATAAGAATTCTAATATCTCCCCGTGCAAATCTTTCCATAGTTTCTTCAAGCTGTTTTGAGTATTGCTGCCAAAAAAAAAAGATGAAATGGCATGTGAGACCACTAGAACTGAACAATACAGTGTAGATGCTATGTAAATATGAGTTCATATCTTAGATCAATGTCTAAAGACTGAATGAACATAAGTATTCTATCAAAGGTAATACTTATGAAAAAAGCACCAACCTTTAAAAGTAATAACAAGAGTAAATGCACCAATAACTTAAACTTTACTGTAGTACAAGTGATACAGATATCAGCCACCATTGCTATTGCAACAAGGTGACTGACTCTTTAAAGAAATTTGCTCTCACTATTGTCCCCAGAATAATCAATCTATCAGTCGACCCCGCTTCAATCCCAAATCAATTGGAGGTGGATACATGAATATTCTGCTCTATTCAGGTCCATTTAATTTCAATACTAAATAATTTGCTGTACCTAGTTTAATCTCAATAAGTTGTATGGAAAAGAACCAAAAATGCCTCTGGACTATCTCAAAAGATCTAACTACACCGATCATCCACCTATTTTGCTAAAAATACCCTTCACTCACCTTTTTGGCTCACTTTTGACTTCATAACTAACAAACCTCATTTTTCATTTTTTTTTTCTGAAGTAACAACTGAGGCTAAGATTTGTTTATTCCATCTTATGCTCAAGTACAATTTTTTTTAAAATTATTATTTTTTATGTGTCATATTCTTATTGGACGAAATTAAAACCTTTTCCCTTTAATTAAACCTGCTCCTACCCAACATACTCAATTTTGTCATAAAAATACAAATTATTTATTTGTTCACCACAAAAACAACAAAAAGATTTATTATTTTATTTGTTCATTTTTTGTTGTTTTTGTTCATAACAAATTAATTTTATGAACCAATTAGCAAACTTCATATTTTTGTTGTCCGTCCACAATAAATTAATTTAATTTTTTTTTCTGTTTTTGTGGTGACCAAATAAAATAATTTGTATGTTTTATGACAAAGTTGGGTATGTGGGTTTTAAACAGAGCATAAGACAGATCTAAGCCTTACTTGTCACTTTAAAAATAAAAAGAGAAAGAAAAACAAAAGTAAATAAATGAATAAATAAAAAAAAAAGGAGGTTTGTCAGTTGTAAGGGTAAAAGTGAGCCAGAAAGATGAGCGGAGGGGTATTTGTAGCAAAATAGATGGATGAAAGGTATATTTAGACCTTTTGAGATAGTTCAAGATCATTTTTTGCCCTTTTTTGTAAGTTGTATCACCTATGTTGATCCTTTGATCCATTGCAATCTTTCTTAGTTGGTCTTTGGTTAATTTGAATTGATACCGAGATATTTTTAGATCTTTTGAAACAACTTTTCCTTGTACTGATGCATTTAAAGGTCTGTTTATAACATGGGAAAACCATCTTAGCAACCTCTCATGTGTACTACATGCACCCTTTGTTGGATATAATCATTTATAATCTTGTCTAGCCTTGTATGGTTGCACATCAATCATAAAATTTGTATATTTCCAACATTCATTTTGTAGGCATTAGAGGCCAAACATTTACTCCTATATAATATGATGATCTCACACTCGTTCACCTTGTTGGGTATATTTCTAATGCATAATACTCCCATAACACTATTCAATGTAGTTATCCTGCAATTGTATATTGCATCTGCAACCTCATACCATTCTCCCAAACTGTTGGGCCTGGATATGTAAATTTCATGCATTTATGCACCACAATTTTGTCTAATCTCACTTCACCTCATTTTTCTAGAATATGGGCTAAAATAGCAATGCATATATTCTTACTTCAACTTACCCTAAAACCCTGCGCCTTGAGGTCATTTGCCCTTGTTCCAACTTTTGCTAGGGTCCCTCTTTCTTGTTTAATCATTAACCACAATATTATCGGCAAATACCATGCACGAATGGGACCTCATCCAATGCACTATTGGTTAGCTCATCCATAACTAGCGTAACAAAGTACCAAACTCGAGGGAGATGCCAGGTGTAAGCCATGGTTATGGGAAGGTCTCTGAATCTCTTTCAACTATCGTCACACTTGTGATCACTCCTTCGTACTTATCTTGAATTTTTTGACCACCTCATCTAAAATTTAAACTATTTCAAAGGATACAATCTTATTTACATAATTATATCTTCAACACATCTCATGTGTGAGCCAAATTCATCTTTTTTGATAAGGCAAATAATTTTATTGACAATTGTGGAAATTCCATGTACATATACCAAAAGAAGAGAACCTACACCAAAATATAATTCTTGACAATAGAGATCCAATCTTCTATACAGACGGGGTCCTCATAAGTACACCAAAAAGAAACTAGAAACAAATCCTACTATGCATTTTTACAAAATCTTGTTCCACCCCTTCAAAAGCCCTCATATTATTCTCTTTCCAGATAACCCACATGATTGCTAAGGGGGCAACATTCCATGCTCTTGGTCTTCTCTTCTCTCTCCTACTGCTCCAACTTTGTAAAGCTCCTTCATTGTGGCCGACATAACCCATTGCATCGCAAACAAATTAAGGACCACCTTCCACAACCTATTAGCCACTTGCAATGCAATAGAAGGTGATTTACAGTTTCGCTTGAACTCTTACACATGAATCACCAACTTAAATAGGTGATCCTCCTCTTTATCAGATTTTCCTCTATTAAGATCACACTCCTTGCTTCCAACCACACAAAGAATCATACCTTTCTCGATGCTCTAGGTATCCAAATGGAATCATGAGGGAAGAACAATCGTCTCTCACCAATAAACATTTGTAATAAGATTTGACTGTGACAAACCGTTTCCACTCGCCCGCCAACTCCACGCATCCAATTGTTGGCGGAATTATCCAGCCCACAATATCTCAATCAAGTTGTGAAATTCTTCCATCTCCCGATCCTGAAGATTCCTTCTAAATCTCAAATTTAGTGAATTACCCCCTTGTGTGACCTATGAATTTGTTGGACCGTCATCCCTTTTTGGCAAGACAATCTGTATATTTTATGGAAGACTTCCCTCAACTCGCTCTCCCGTCACCACTTATGTGCCCAAAAGTATGTCCTGCTTTTATCCTCAACCTTAAAAGAAATATGACTACCGAAGTCTTCTCATCCTTTCATGATACTCCTCCGAACGAAGTTGTAATATTTCTAGTCCTCCAACCACCTTCCATGATACCGTACTTCTCTGCTACCACCGCCCTCCACAATGCATTTTCCTTCGCCCCAAAATCTCCATATCCACTTCCCTAGCAAAGCATTATTTAACACCTTGAGATCTTTCACTCCGAGACCTCCCCAATCCTCTGGAGATGTGACAAGTCTCCAATTTAATAAATGACACTTCTCAACTCCTATTGTGTACTATAAAAAGTTACATTGAAGTCTTTTCAACCTTTTAGCCACAAAAGTGACATAAAATATGCAGGAGTGCTAGAAAGAGTGTTTTTGATCAATACTTCCTTACCCCCTTTAGACAAGTGCCTCTTTTGCCGCTGCTCTACTCTCTCGATCACCAGATTGCACACTGTAAGATCTTTGCTTGACGCACCTAATAGTAATCCCAGATAGGTAGTAGGTAAAGTACCCACTTTGCAATTCAACACCTGCGTCATCTCCTCCACTCCCACCGATGTGATCATTATCCACCACTCCCACTGATGTGATCTCACATTTTCTGAGATTGATCCTAAAACCTGACACAACCTAGAACCACAGAAGAATCTGTCCGACTCAAATGATCAAGCCGGGACACCTCTGCATTACAAAAGACCAACATATCATCTAGCAATAAGAGATGTGTAACTGTCACATTACTATGCCACTATGCCTTCTGATAGAAGCATCAAATCCCTTCAATAGACCTCCACTAACTGTCGTGTCCATCATCTTGCTCAAAGCTTCCATCACTAAAATAAATAACACAAGAGATAAAGGATCCCCCCCAAAGAACCCGCACGGACTCCCATTCACCAAAACGGAGAATCTAGCAATAGAAATGCAGAACTTGATCCATCTCCTCCATTTGTCCCCAAAGCCCAGCTTCACCATTATGAAATCCAGGAAAGCCCAATTCACATGGTCGTACGCTTTCTCAAGGTCCAACTTACATAAAATACCCTCCACACCTTTCTTCTTTCTAGAGTCAACCACTTCATTTGTCACCAAAGCTGCATCCCAAATCTGTCTTCTTCTTTTTTCTGAAATGGTAACTGTATGCATATATCATCATGAGCAAAATAGTACATAGGTTGTACTGGAACCATATTTACAAGTTGATACAAATTCCTACTATTCCTGTCCTTAATAGAATCTAGAACATCGACTAATGTGATAGTGTCATTTGTATACAAATGATTACACCAAAAACATAGTAATAGAAGGCAATTCAATTTGACCTTCTGCATACTATTCTCTGTACCCTCGAAACACCTAGAGTTCCGTTCCTTCCATATTTGCCACCAAATGCTAGCAGGGACAATTCTCCATTTCTCTCTGTTTTTTGATTGCTTGCCTGATTCTTCCCAGTTCTGAATTGTTTTAGTGATCTTGCCAGGCAATACCCTTAAGATTTAGGAATAGATTCCATAGTTGTCCAGTGACTCTGCAGTGCAGAAAGAGATGGTTAACTGTTTTAGTAGTTTCACCACAAAAGAAGCATCTTGAGCATAGTGGGAAGCATCCCGAATCTGTCTTCCTTCCACAAAAGCATGCTGAGAAGTGTACATCGTCGCATCCAAAACCTTTTTTAGTCTATTAGGAAGCACCTTAGAGATAATCTTGTAAAATGTTTCCTACTAGATTAACAGGTCTAAAGTACAATGGTAATGAAAGATGCATTAAGGCTTCTCTCGAACTATTTAGTATCTTGGAATTCTACAATGGTCTTATCAACTCACCTTTAACTATCCTCCAATACTATTGAATGTAAGCTAAGGTGAATCCATGCGATCCTGGTGCCTTATCCCTCCCACAACTCCTCACCTCTTCCCTTACCTCTACTTCTTCTATAGCACTCCCTCATTCCCTCCCCTATTAAACTAAAATCTACCCCCAATTTTGGTCTCCATCGGACATCTTCCTTAAACAAATGATCATAAAAATCTACAATAGCCCCCTCACTTCCTCCTCTCCCTCATACACCTCTCCATTCACATATCACGCCTCAATAAATTTCCTTCTCCTATTTGCTACTGCAAGTGGAATTTTTTTTCAGATAAAGGATAGAAATGAAACTTGTCCAGAATCTTTGTCTGCTCTGGTACCACATCATTCTCTTTTTACTTCACTGGCTTTTTTCTAACCTCCTCATTCTACTTCCAAAATCCAGATCAAGGTCCTTAGCCTTTAGACACACTTAAAACTTTGTTTCTTAATGCCACTTGAAATTTCCATCCATATATCTATGTTAGCATTTAAGTTCTATGCTTCATGATTCCCCTCAATATTATCCGGTCCGTTCCTTTTAGTTTCCACTATCAAATTTTAGGTGGCATGTAACTCTTTTTATTTTTGATTCCACTCCTTCATTTGACATCCGAGGCCATTAGTCTATTTGGGTGGTTTGATTCAGGTTACCTCCACTTGCAAATTTATATATGATCCTTCGACCAAAGTATCCATGTCTTCTTTAGTTTTAATTTTCTCCTTTTCTTCTGATAATGTAGTTTAATTTTCTCATCTAAATATTATTTGTAGGCCATAGGTACTAACAATGTTGATCATACATTGTTTCCACAAGAGGCTTAACAAGATAATCCTACTACAATTCTTTTTGCTAGTTCAAGTTAAGGATACTTCCATAATGATTCTTAGCTTTTTGCTATTTTATCTATCCTACAATACTACAATCTATAACTTGTGTTGTTAATCTTTCTAGCCTTTTCCCCGGTATATTCTCTTGTAGACATGAAATATCAACTCTCCTCTTTCAAATATCCAACTATTTCATTGCTTTCTTGAAAAAAAGTAGGTTTCAACAACCTATCCGGATCTCACTCACCTGAACTAGCTTTTTTTACCTTCACTTGTCTTTTAAAGTGCAGAAATCTTCTCTTACCTAGCACCACATCCGAGCACCAATGTGGTGACTTATATCTTTATGCAGACATGTCTATGGTGTAGGAAAAGCTTGCTTATATTCGCCAATGCGGTGATTTGTTGGAGCCCTTTACTCATTTAACACTACGTCTGGGTGGCACAGTAGCACATGCCTATAAAGGAACATCATAAGCAATTCATTACTATGAGGATTCATCATGATCTGACTATATTTACACTGACCGAGCAACCTCCTCCTTTGTCCAACTTAAGAATCATCTATGCTCTGTGTATACACAAGAGTTCTCCAAATGTTTTGAAGAAATAAAGCTCTCTAAGTCTAAGTTCCCCATTTGTAATTAAGCTCTCTAAAGGTTCATGCACAACAAAGTCTAGATGCATTAAACTAAAGGTTGAAAGAGTTTCAATGTTGTGCCTAAACAGGGATGACAAAGGGAGATGTAGTGAGGACATAAAATTCACAAAAAGAAGATAGCAAATTAGACAAGCCTAAGAAGGGCACAAATATTGTGATAAAAAGTTAATAACACATCAGCATAGTTGAAGGCTTATTGAAATTACATGTTCAGCAGAATAAGACCTATGAATAACAAGCTTTTGGCTTTCATTCCCGAAAATGTTACTCCCATATGATAAATCAATTCTCAATTCCTCTCTTATAGTGTTCTGCCTCATAAAGTTCCCTAGAATCATGTGTGCTTAGTCAAAAGGCATCAGACAGTCCAGAAGAGAGCTTTAATGAAGGACAAGGTTTAGTAAATGTGGAAGATATAGAAGAAAGATTAAAGAATCCCATAACAGCTTAAGTCACAGGGCATCACACGTTTGATTGATCAATTGACTGATTGATTGATCTTCCCAAGTATTAACCTTCAATTGCAGAACTCAAAGCAAACTCATTAAATCCCATAATTACCTTTCCATGAGCAATAGCTATTTCAACTTGTGGAAATGCTTGTTCTAAAAATTCCATAACATCCTCAAGACCTGCAAGTAATAGACAGACCCATGTAAATACAACAAGTACAATTGATGAACTTCCGCAAACTCCTCTACAGCCTGGCCACCAAATTACATAATGCCACTCACAATTAATGTGCATAAAAGGCACAGAATCCTTTACCCTTAATGCGGGGCAAGACATAAAAAACTCGGCCACCACGGTCCAATTCATGCTTGATAGCTGATATTACTTTGTTCTTGCTGTAAGCTGAAAGATGCGTTCTTATCGGAACTCTCTCAGGAGGAGGTGTCGAGATCAAACTGTTTGAGTGGAAAAGAAAATGAAGGCAGCCACAAAGTAAAACAGTCAAAAAATTGAGCAGGCAAAACGTTGAGTTGAATGTAACTTCAGAATTAGTCAAATCAAGCCAACATTGACACTACTAAATGAATGATACCCAATTTCGGCTGCTGGAGTGCCCACCAGTATAGTGGATACTTCATCAATAGCCATACAGGGTTTTGATAAATTGAAACTAACCCGGTGATTTTACCTAGCGTCACGAAATCCAGTCAATGCTAAATATAGAGTTCTTGGAATAGGCGTTGCTGAAAGTGTGAGTACATCCACTGAAGTTTTAAATGAAGCAATCCTTTCCTTCTGTTTTACACCAAACCTCTGAAAAGACAAAAAGCAATTCAGAGGGAGATCAAATATGATGAATCGGTTATAGGTATGAAGGATGTCCAAAAGACACACACGCGCAGAGACAGAGAGAGAGATACACACTCACAGAGGAAGATTCAAGGTTGACTATCTTCTCAATAAATTCAGTTTACTATCCATTTCAGTGATAACGAGAAAAACTTTTTACCATGAATAAATGAAGCCAGCCAGACCATAGCTCCCCACTTCATCATGGGACCCTATCAAAAGAAAGAGATAGCACCGTAGGCTTGCCCCATCTAACAAGCTAATACACCTTTGCCGTGAACCTTCATGTTTTTATTCGGGCTAATACACCTTTTTTCTTTTTAGGGTTTTGGATAAAGATTCTTTCAAGCTTTTTATCATCACGGAATAATAAGAAAATATAGTCATAGTTGGCCTTATTATAGATCAAACGAAGAAGTGCATAAGGTTTTAGATCAATGAGATGGATTTATACAAGGGAAACCAAAATTAGAAAGAGGGAGTTTATGCATAATTTTCCTCGTTATAAGGCTTTACTTACACAAGTAACCAACCTATTTCATCCATGACTAAATTCGAAATATTACTTCCTTTTGATGCAAACGACAAACAAATAATCCTAAATATAATGACATCCAAGGGTGTGGCCTAGTGGTCAATGAAGCAGGTTGAGAACCATGCGATCTCGGGTTCAAGTCCCAGCAGAGACGAAAACACTAGATGATCTCTTCTCATCTGTCCTAGCCTTGGTGGATAGAGTTACCTGGTACCTATTGCTGGTGGGAGGGGACGGGTATCTCATGGAATTAGTTGAGGTACGCGCAAGCTGGCTGTGATACCACGGATATCAAAAAATGATCCAAAATATAATGGCATTTAGATATGTGGAAATACCTGTTCCTCATCAACCACAAGTAGACCTAGATTATTGTATTCAACCCGATTTCCAAGTAGTGAATGAGTCCCAACAATAATGTCCACACGTCCATCTTTAATCATACTCAAGTACTCCTCTTTCTCTGATTTGGTCTTGATTGCGTAAAAGTAGGTCGCAAAGAAAGCTAAAGTTAGGACTCAGAATACAGGTTATGGTGTTTACTTGGACAAGGTAAACAACAGTGTCAACACCAAAGAACTAAAACAAAAATAACATACGTAAGGAGTTCACATTGAGAACCATTAAGACTCATATTTTGTTAAGGAAAATACTAAAAAGAAAGAGAAAAAGACATCATTTCTAGCTTGGTGCACTTCCTTGCATATTCAAACTGTCATTCTTTTGGTTTTTCTTCTTAATAATCAGAGGCAAACAATAATTAAGAGGAGTAAACAGATATTAAATAATATTAAACCATTTCAACAAGGTGAAACTTTTTATATATGTAAGTTCAAAATAAATAACAATCAACAAAGCATGATTTGTGAAACAGCCTAAACGACCTCAAACTGCATAAAATCCTCAATGGACATAAGATTTAATGTGTCTACGACAGTTTGACTTATTTTTTCTTGCCATGGACCTATTGATCAAGAAAGCTAATCTTAAGAAATCATGAGATGCGAGAAGATAGTTTTTGCAAAAACCAATATGAGCAAATTTTTATCATTGAAGCTCGGGAGCAACCACCATTCTTTTACCAAACCACCTACTATTTGAATGATGAAGAGTAGATGTACAAGTAGAAAGTGCTTCTTAGGCATCAATCATGTATTGCTAAAAATCGAGTTATGCACCTGAAACCTGCTAAGAAGTCCAACTCTTATGTTAGGATATCTTGAGAATCTCTCTGAGATAACATCATAATGTTGTTTAGCTAAAACTATAGTTGGCGCTAGAACCATAGCTTGCTTCCCTGCAGAGACTACACAGAAGATGGCACGCAGTGCTACTTCAGTTTTACCAAAACCAACATCTCCGCAAATTAATCTGTCCATTGGATTTTCCCTCTCTGTCAAGTCCCTTTCTACATCTAAGAAAGCCTGTCATTGGAATCCAAAACTGTAAGAAACAGAAAAGGTTTCCCATTATAGGTAAACCAGTAAAAATGATTGAATTTTTCAGACAATGAGTAGCAATAAGTTACTCTTGCTAAAATGCGCCAAGATAACTACACTTTTCGGACCAGGAGTAGCAATAAGTTATTCTGAATAGAATGTGGCAAGATAACAACACTGTCATTTTTTTGTGTTGTTAAAATTGTCATATATGTCTTGCTGAACCAACTGGATGAAAAACAATAATTGCAGCTGAATCATACACATGGAAAGAACCAACAACAGCTGATATTTTGCAGAAGAAACCTTGCAGGTTGACGTTAGAATTTAAAAGATACAGAAGAGATAATTAAACCTGTTTCTGATCCGGTGTGGGCTCAAAAGGGAAGTGAGATGCAAATTCAGCCATAGCTGAAGTCTTTGGGTATGGAGGCCTTTTTTGTTTTAGCCTGTGTAGGTATAGCTCCATTAGATCTACAACCATCTTCTGAACTGCAACTTTCCCCTTCATCCTTCTCCTCTCCCATGCACTAGTATCACTTAACTTGCTCAAAGTCCGTGGCCTTTTGGTTTCATTAGGGCTGAATAATTAAAATATGCACTAGTCAAATAGCAATCTAGACTATCTCTCTAGCACACGAAATTGACAAATTGGACATTTCCAGGTTTCCCTTGGCTCCACAGTTATTCATAACTCAAGAGAGTCCTTCCAAGTGTGGTGATAAAGGATTAAAAGGCAAAGCCTGTATCTCCTTCTTAATAATTATATTTCTTCCAAAACGAGAATCAGACCCCATCTCACCTCTGGAAATATGATATGCAGCAATTTCACTAAAGATAGTCATAGACAGAGCAGATCCATTTCCGGCTTTGTTCAGCCTTTGCTAATTGAAAGAAAGGCCTTCAAATAAAGAGGACCACAGCAATGTAAAGAGTGCCTGGGACAGACTAAAATATAAAGCTCCTACGGCATCTTGGTATTAGATATGTGCTCTCGGCTGAAACCAGCAAATAGGCCTTTATTATTTGGCTAGCTTCCCATGGGAAAATAGCTGGTATAGAGGGGTTGGGATCTTGCTAAAAGCTCATCTCCCCTTTATGCAATAAAAATGAGGAAATTCTTGAATACTTATTCTCCATCATTCATGCACAAGGAACAAGTTCCAGCAGGTCTTGTAGATGTTTAACTCCGCTGGATGCCTACTTCCTTGGCACTAAGAAGCATGCTGGACTAACAAGGGTTGGAAAGCAGATAGCTCGTGACTAAGGAAAAGAGGCTAGCTTGAATTGAAAAGGCATTTTACGTGATCTAGTGAGGAAGTATCATCCTAACTGGAAAAAAGGGTTATTCAGGAAATTGCTTAGATCGAGAGGTGCAAAACAAAGTCTCTACTTGAAAAATCAAAATTCCTGTAGCGTTAAGGAAATTTGGCTATTGTTTACCTTACCTTAATTAAAAAATAAAAAGAGGGAAATTTGTCTATTGTCTATAGCTGGGAATTCATGACATAAGATAATTGGACAGGACATGATTCTTTGTCAGAGCTATGCGCTCTATTAGGAACTGAAAAGGAGAAGGCCCCTTCGAGTTGTATTGGAGATTGAAGCAGTGTTGGTATTGGTCAGTATGCAAAAATCTTCTCCACATGAATGAAAGAAGTTACTGCATAATTTTAAATACCAAAAGGGGGAATTGACCAGCATTATAATGGTTGTAGCTCAATGGGACAGTGAAGCGAACTGACATGCGGTGGTAGTAAAAGGTAACAAAATCTATAACTATGTTGTATGTAAAAAAGGAGTGTTGTACGTACAGATTGTAGCGGTAGAGCAAACGAGATGCCTGCTTAACGGGTAATTTAGCCATACCGTCAGCATACTCAATAAAGACGTATTCAATAGGCTCCTTGGAATCCTTGGGAACGTCAAATTTGATGCCGACGAATCGGCCAATTCCAACCTTTCTGTGCACAACGTAATCGCCGGAACGGAGAGTGTAAGGGTCCACCTTGTAACTAAAAGTAGCTTGAGCTGCATCATCTGAAGCACCTTGTTTGGCTCTGTCGCTTTTGAGCTTCTGGAGGCCCCTTTGCTGCTGTTCTTTCACCAGCTGAATGTACTTATCGGCCTCCTCCGAATCCATGGCCGGCCTAAGAGGGGACTGATCTCTCTTAGCATGCTCCCGACGAATTCGCTCGTTGAGGAGAGAAATGGCGTCTCGCTCCTGCTCCTGCCTTGCAGTCCGTAGTCGGGGAGGCAATTTGGTATATACAGCATCGGCATTGAGGACCTTGGTTAAGGTAGTAGAAGAGGACGAGGAGGAAGAAGGGGAGGGGAAAGAGGGCTTTTGAGTACTGGGGAAGAGTTTGCAGAGACGAGTTGTGATAAAGACCTCAGGAGCGGGCGAGGGAGAGAAGAGGAAGGAGGCCTTTGCAGCGGCCATGGATAGTACTTGTAAGAAGAAGACTACTTGTGGTTTCTCAAATCTTCCAACCAAAACATCAATGGAGCTGAGAAAGGCGGGTTTTCCACATTATCTGTTCCCTCGAAACATGATGGTAGTAGTATTTTCAATTTTCTAAAATATCTTAATATTTTTAATGACATGCCAGACCCTTTTTTTTTCCCACTTTCCTCGAGTGAAATACCAATCAACGCATTTACGTGAATAGCATTGGAGGTTAAAAGTGTTTATTTTTTTAAAAAAAATAAGATATTTAGTTAATTTTTTAATATTTTAAAGAGCAGCAGAAGCTGTTTTTCAAAAACTAAAAAAAATAGTTTCTCCCCAAAAATACTTATTTGAAAAACACTTTTGTAAAGAATACACTTAGAATCACTTCTCAAAAGCTTAGTCAAACACTAATTGTTGCTCAAAAGCTTAGTCAAACACTAATTGTTGCTCAAAACTGCTTTTTAAATTTATTAGTCAAACACAAACCCTTTTTCATTAAAAATATTATTTTAATAATCACTTTTGGAAAAAGAGAAATCTGCCCTTAATTGAACTAAATCTATATCATTTAAATCCTTGATTTCACAATAAGATGGGATCAAATCCATACCTCCTTTCCATACCAAACCATTAGGCAGTCAAAGATTTCTTCATTTTATTTTCCTTTCTTGACATGAAAATACGATGTTACATTAAGAGAATCAGCAAAGTAAACATGTTGGATACTACACAACTCCCAATATATACCAAGTACCAACAAAAAAAGGAAGGAAATGAATTGCTACATTTGCCTGCTAATGGCTACATGGATAACTGAAGATGTCTTGAGTTAGATGATCAAATAGAGAGTTCCTCTTCCTCTGCACAAAATAGAAATACAGTTTACAGAAGCTATTACAATACTGCATGGAAGTTGGAAAGCCGATCCAGGTATATACAAATATTGGTCTAGTTCTTGTCAAAATACGAAAGCGTCCATCTACATATAGCATAATACACAATAGCGCAAGTGAATCATATTGCACACACTCCCTCGTGATCCTTTAACCTGAATACGGCTTCTATGGATAAAGGATTGGTGAAAGCTTCATTACACGTAACAAAGCACAAAAGCCAAATATACACTTCCAAGAGTAAGGGTCCCACTGTGTTCCCTAACACCTACAGTTCAACGTACATAGACAGAGTCAAACCACCACAGCCCCACCGCGCTCCCGTTCCAAGCAACCGCAATCAAAATGCAAAATTTTATTACCATATCACCACCAATCAGTTATTTGTCAGAGACCATGGATCACAAAGGTATCTCGCAAACTGAAACAATACAGATTTGCACCTCCCGATACATCATCATTGTTATGGAGTACACATAGGTCACCAGATTTATTCACGAAGCATAGCTTTTGCTGTCTCATATGCTGTCTTTGCAGCATTTCGCTCCACTTCTCTCTGTTTCCTGAGTTCTTGAGCATTCTTCAACTCCTTCAATGCAATCGAAAGACTCTCCTCAGATTTTTTCTTCTCTTCACTGATATGTTCCAAGCTACACTGCAGAGCTGAGTTCTCCACCTCATAATGGGCTAATTCAGCCTCGATTTGAGAAAGCCTAGCTCTAACCACAGAAGCTTCATCCTTAAGGTTTAGAAGGCATTGCTCAGCAAGAGCAGAAGCATTAATTGCCTCAACATGAGCATGAGAAAGCTCATCCAATTTTAGTTTCTCAGATATCCAGTAATTGACAAGGGTTTCAAAACATTGATCACTTGATATAGAGCATTCAATTTTAGCCAGTGATGATACAGTAGAAATAAAAGTCTCCACCCGTTCACTAAAATGTTGGCGATCAACACCTAAATGGTCCAGAGCAGCAAAAGTAGCATCTGCCTCCTGGATCATGGTTGTGTGATCTTTGATATCCATAGACTCAAAAAGGGTAAGAAGATCCTTCTGAAGACGATCAGCAGCCTGCAAAAATACCTTTGAGATCGAACACCTCATAATGCTGCTTTGTCCGCCTCCCTGGAAACTTTTTCCATCAGACTTCTTTTTGACAGAGTCTAGGAGCTGCACGTCTTCATCAACAGTAAGCATTTTACAGATGTTAATTTCAGTTGGTAAAAGATTTCTTGGCTGAGTGGCTGGGGAAGCATCGTCTTCTTTACCCGCTTCTTGAAGGATAAAGATGGGCTCAGGAGGAAAAACATCTGAAAAGAGATTAAAAATGACGTAAAACAAACCATCTGTTAGGATGACTGGGGCTAGATTACGACATCTGTCACCACCCCTTTTGGTTCATTTTGTGGAGAGAGGAGGGAGTGGAGGGAGCATAAGATATTACGCAGTTGCAGAAAAAGAAACTTACAGGCAGTAAAATGCTCTACTGAGGGTATCATCAAGTACTGAGGCGGAGGGTACACAAGCCTGCCCCACCAACCCTGGAGTGTGAGATTTAAATTTTGATGAATAGAATTTAACATCCAATCCATTGTTGCCACCAAATGCATTGGTGAGTCAGAAGAATGAGCTAGGGAAGAAGCAAATGAACCTGATGAAGCTGCAAGGCAAAGCAAAGGGAAAGGATTAAACAGAACAAAATAAAGAAACATATTACCTCTCAGGGACTCAGGTCTTCTATGTGAGTGATCATTGGAAACAAATTGAAAAATATGAGAAGCAGAGTAAGTTTCTACACAAACCTGAAACCTCTACAAGAATCTGTTTGCGAACTTCAGTCTGTATCGTATGAACCTCCCCCTCAGATTCCAGAAGTGACAGATTCCTCGACTTTGTTTCTGGCAATTGCACGCAACCAAGAGAAGAGAGAAGAGAAGTATCACAAACTTTCAGCTCACCATATCGCAATCTTTTGCGGTGCTTTCTTGAAGGTTCATTCAACACCTCGTCCTCTCCAATTAAATCCTCTAAAATTACTGTGTGACTCTTCACTGGACCAGCTGTTGCAGAAAAAGTGTTGAGGTGATAATAAATCTCTTCAGGAGATGTGTCCATCTGTCCAACTCCATATCTTACATTGCATTCCTCAACCAAGTCACTAGATGCAGGACTGACATCAATGCAAGTCGATGTCGACAGAGATGAACTAGTGCTTTCATTTACTTGGGTGCTTCCTGCTACTGCTTGCTCAGCATCTAGCCATAGTTTGTAATCACAAGCTCCATGTCCCTGTCGAGGTTTGGTCAACATCAGTTGAATTTTGAAGAGCTAAATTGTGACAATCCTTTTAAAATTAACTATGAGAAGATCTAAAACAAGTAAAATCGGGAATCTAATACAATTACAATTCCCAGCAACACAACTTCAAGGATAGGATATTACCATAAATATGTGCCACAGTGCCCAAGCAAACAAGCAGCACCTATTCTCCAAAGTCAAGTAAGTATAATGCATTTCTTAGTCGTGCTGGTGGTAGGGCATAGACTAATAACCAGGTAAGGCAAATAAAGAAAGTATTTCTCCCAGACATGCATTCCCTATTTCCTTGCCTTGAAGCCAACTCAATCACCTTTTTTCGAAATGATCCAATCTCAGATGCAATATATCAAAGATGAGTTATACCACGTGGCAATAGTATTCGTTGTTTTACTTTCTCTTTGTTTTGCATTATATATATCCATATATAATGTTTTTTAACATGTAATTTTCTCATAATCTACAGAAGTATAACTGCTAACGCTTGTGCACACTCTTCGTTTCACCATGATCGAAAAACCTAGTTATTTTGTGTTAGTCATTTTCATTAAAAATGACCTATTTGTACTTACCATTCCTCTCCTCCCCGTTCGAACATGAAAATCAGGTACTTTTTGACTATTGACAATCTTTCCTTCATATCTGCTATTGACCGGTGATTATAGAAAGACAGTGGTCTACTTTACTCTTTAATTTACCAATCTCTAGACCCTTTTTATGTAAATTCTTTTGCATCAAGATAATTTTTCTTCTTTTTTTTCCTCTTTGTGAAATTGATCAACTTGACTAGGGGTGGGCAAAAAAACCGAAAACCGAAAAACCAAACCGAACCGAATTAATTCGGTTTTTCGGTTTCGGTTTTTTCGGTTTTTCGGTTCGGTTTCGGTCGATTTCAGTTGGTCAGTTTTTATAACGTAGTCGGTTTTGGTTTTTAGGTTGCGGTTCCTTTGGGTTTTGAGTTAATAGATATGCTTGAAAATTTAATACCAATTTATGAATTGTGCATTTTTATTTGAATTTTAAGTTAAAATTAAATTAAATTAAATTAAATTATTTAAAACCTATCACGGCGGGCTGCTATACTAATTACTATTTACTAACCTAATTACCTATACGGCGGCGGACACTAGTACACTACAGTATACTAAATACAAATTACTACTTCCTAAATCTAATCTAAATATCTATTATCCAATTCCTAATTTCCTATTGACTAGTAGTCTAGGTCATCGACACTCGGCAGTCGTGACTGCGTGAGTGGAACTATTCTATTTCGGCGCGCGAGCAGGCGAACTGACGTCGGCACTCGGCGGTCGGCACTCGCGATTCCTCTTGACTCTTCCATTCTTCCTCACTTCCCTCTGTTGTTGTTCAGGTGTGTTGGATTGGCTGACCGTAGTTCGTCGGCGTCTCCTCATTTCGTCACTCGTCGGTGCGCCGGCACTCGCAGTCTGCTTATCCTTTGGTTTAAAATGCAACCCATTTTACAATTAGAAAAAATCCCATCAACCAAGCCCAAATAAAAAACCGAATAGCAGAATAAATAATGACCAGAATTAAAAAAAATCGAAATAGAGCAGAATTAAACGGTTCGGTGTTTGTATTCCTTTTCCATAACGAAAACCCCGAAAAAACCCGACAAAATTTGAAAAAACTGACACGAAACAGAAACCCACCCCCAAACTTGACTCTATGTTCCCTTTCCCTTTGCCCCTTTATCTTATAACTTTTACCAACAACTTGGTGCCATTTGTACTTAATAGTTATAAACGCTTGAAATAAAACCATGAAAAGCTATGTT
This sequence comes from Datura stramonium, assembly GCA_018107945.1. NCBI lineage: Eukaryota > Viridiplantae > Streptophyta > Magnoliopsida > Solanales > Solanaceae > Datura > Datura stramonium. Next base: position 79,437 of record JACEIK010005046.1, on the reverse strand, counting down.
TTTAATGACAATAAATAACTATTTATATAGCAGGAGTTTACAATAAAAGAAAGATTCTAAATGAACAAGCTGAAGTATCTAATTAAATAATAAACCAAATATAAATAACCAACCAATATACTCAAACTAAACTAAACAATCCTAAATTAACTGAAACGGGAAGCCCTGTGGTATATAAGCTAATCGCCCTCAAGTTAGGCTATGATCAACTAAGCCTAACTTGAATGGATCCGGTGGATGGCTTGGGGCGGCTTATTGTGACGTCATCGGCAACTTGATTGGCACTATGTATATGAACAGCAGACCTGTTTGTTTTGACATGATGACGAACAAAATGGAAGTCAATGGCGGCATGTTTGGCTGCTGTATATGGGGATCGGATTTTTGCTAGAAAGGTGGCCCCAGTAATATAGCAATAAATGATGGACAAGTTGATGAGCCGGATGGTACAACTCTTTCAAAGACCGGTGATGACATGATTCAACTTAAGGAATGGGCAATGTACTCTATATTCAGACTCAGTGGAAGATGAGAGACAATGTTTGTTTCTTGGAAGACCGACTAATTGGGTTGCGATCAAGGAGCATTGCCTTGAATGTGGAGGCAGTCATTGATGTCACCACCCCAGTCCACATACGAATATACATGCAGTTTAAAGTCATCTGTGGGAGTTACTTGGAGTCCCAACTGGATTGTACCACGGAGATAACGAAAGAATACATTTCCAATGACCTTCGGTGAATTTTTGTAGGTGCTTGCATGAATTGTGACAATATGTTGTTGCCAAATGCTATATCTAGGTCCTATGAATGATAAATATTGAAGTTTGCCCCGAACTTCGACAATAGCGAGTAAGCGTCGGTCGGAGTTAGAACCATCCCGATCAGCGGTGAGTATCCAGAGAGGAAGAACTCATATGGCGTGGCAGCACACACAATGATCATCTTTTTCATCATTCAAGATGTCATTGACATAGTTTGCTAGCGAGAATCGGGTAGTCAGAGGCTGTGATACCTCAACACCAAGGAAAAAAATGAAGAGTGCCCAAGTCTTTAATAGAGGAATTTAGATGCACGAGATTTGATAATATGATCAACGCAAACTGAGTGGACCACTGTGACAATGATGTCATCCATATATATCAGGATAGACATAGTATACGCTAGATCCCCGTCCTAGCTAGGAGTAATGCATGATTTCGTTTGACAAATCACATGGACTCAAGGAGCAACCTATCGGAAACATTGTACCAAGCTTAGAGGGCTTGTTTGGACCATAAATCGTCTTTCGCGGCACACGGACATGGTTTGGAAGGTGGTGTCCCGAGAGGTTGATCCATGAATACCTCTTCATCCAATGAACCTTGGAGAAGGCATTATTGACATCAGAGATTGTTGGATGTGCGATTAGAACGAACTGCGATAGAGAGAACTATGCGAACCAGTGAAACTAGCAGCCAGTGAACGTCGCATGAAAATCAATACCGAATTATTGGTGAACCCTTTACGCCTTGATCAGCTTTGTACTGTCTGATGGAACCATCGGCTGCGTTTAATCTGAAATGCCTTGCAATAAATAATATTTTTAATCGAGTTAGGAGGAACAAGTTCCCAAATCATGGTTTTGAGTAAAGCATCAAATTCTTGTTTCATCGCCTCACGCCCCACACGGGATATTTTGTGCTTGTTTATTGTGGTGGGTGTGATTGTGGGATTCAATGTGGCCAGGTAATCAAAATTTGTTTGGAGTTTGAATATGTTATGTTGAGGCGAGTGACTGGACAGATGTTGGGGGATGGGCGGTGGGGCGGGGATGGTCAATTCCGGCGAGAATCGTCGAAGAACCCATCGGTGGTGGTTGGATTGTGCGCCGATGACGCGGAGAGGAAGGTGAGCAGTTTGTGACACTGCTGCATCGCAGGGAGGAACAAAATATAGGAGGGCTGGGGCGTTGTTTGAGTGGGAGAGGGCATCGATAATTCTAGTGAGGTGGAGTTGGTCTAGGAGAGGGAATTGGGCGGGACGTAATTTGGTGGGTGCAACCTTTGCCTGGGCAGTGTCAACATTAGTAAGGATGAGGAATAAGTGAGTAGTAGGAGTGGGAGAGGAACTTATTATAGGAGAAGGAGAGGACAAATCTGGAACCATGGGATAATTAATATTTGGCAAGTTGGTTGGAAGGTGTGGTGGTATAATATTTTCCCAAGTTAGGTAGATGAATTAACTGTAAACTTGGAAAACATAGTTTGAAAGGAAAATTAGTTTCGACAAATGGTATCGCGGGATAAGTATACTTTGGCGGAGATTGGGTCATAGCATTGGTGACGGCGGTGTGATAGGGAGAAACCAAGATAGACACATGGGTTGAACTTTTGATTCAAGTTTATTTTTCATATGAATAAGGTAGCATAGACAACCAAAAATTCGTAGAGAGCTATAGTTAGGTGATTTGTCAAGTAGGCGTTGGAATGGTGAGTAATTTCTAGGTGGGAGGCCGAGGTAGCGGTTGATAAGGTAGACGGAATATTAACAGCGAAGGACCAAGGTGAGGTGGCGGGGATGCTTGTATGGGTGTAGGGTGGGGTGGAGAAATGTTCATCTTAGTGAATGAGAGATAAGAGTCAAGACTTTTGTATTCTCTCAGCCATGTTATATAGAGGAAAGAATTTTCGTGTTGAAATGTTTCACCATAAGGGGATGGAATTTTTGAAAGATTTCTTTAACTTCACTTTTGTTCTTAAATGTATAAAAAATAAGTGTATTTCGTATAATGATCAACATAAAATACAATAATATAATTTTGTCGAGGATAAGGCTTGGGGAAGGGCCCCACAAATCGCTAAAAATAATTTGAAGTAGTTTTGAGTCTTTGCATAAAGATAATTGAAAGAAAATGGGCGGCGATGAGATTTATTTGATAAAAAGCGAGAATTACAATAAGAAAGGTTTGTCTCGCTAATTAAATGGCAGGAGAGAATTTATTTTAAAATAAACTTAAGAATTCTAGAATGTGGGTGACCAAGAGAGCATTGATGCCGGATGGTGAGCGGAGTAGATGGATGGCCATGTGAGCTTGGGGTTGGAGGGTGAGCCACTCGTATGATCCATTGTTAGTGGCCCAGTGCACCAATGGTTTAGCGTTTGTAGATCCTTCACATATAAATGCTTAGTGAAGCCATGAAAAGCTCTATTTATTAATGACGATAAACTCTTTAAATGAGTTTACAATAAAGATAGATTCTTGCTAAAGACAAGCTAGTATCTAATTAAATAATAAACGAGTATAAATAATAACTGAATATACTCAAACTAAATAAACAATCCTAGGATTACTTGAAACTAGGAAGCCTTGTGGCTATACGCTAATAATAGTGATTCTAAATTCATTCACTAAAAATTTGTTATAATTTTCTTTTGTGACAAGTTAAAATTTGTTAAATTTCTACCGCTATCTTAACCAATTTTTTACTTTAGCATTAATTGGTAGTATTTGAGACCCTCTTTTTTATTTGAGACCACTATCTAAATTCAATTGTTGTTATGAGAACTTCATTGTTCAATGTCATTAACAAATGTATTTTATTACAACTTATAATTTTGACCATGGGAATGACACTTCAGTTTCTATATAAGAGAGTCCACGATACTAAATGAAAAAAGAAAGACAAAATCATGATACAAAAAATATCCATAAAAGATATATGAGATAATAATCTGAGCAAAATGCATACAAGGTGTGGCCTAGTGGTGATACGAGTTGAAAACCATGAGGTCTCCTTGGTGAATACGGTTAACCTAATTCTTGTTGTTAGTCAGGGTGGCAGGTATCATAGTGAATTAGTCAAGATGCGAAAGCCAAGCAGGTTTCATAGTTATCTCAAAAAAATATATAGAGGTAAAATAGACGCTACATTTATAAAATTACTAGATTGTGAAATAGCAGGGGAAGAACATCTATAGTATAAAGTTAGAGGGGGTGCTTGATTTATAGAAGAAGGAAAATGGCGATATCACCAAAGATCATTATCATTTCGTTTTGTCAAACTTCATCATATAAACGTTCAGGATCCAAAATCAGAATAGTGGGCGCCCCCAAACCCACCCACAACAAAAGAAAACAACAAAGAGAGCTGAGAAACACCCCACATCAAAGCCAATAGAAAGATAAACAGCAAAGATAAAGAAAAGAATTCCAATCAAAGCCTCCTGGCTATGGAATTTTCAGTTCAAAATCTTACTGATTTACTTCCATATAAAGGCTATCGGGATAGTCCAAATACTAAAACTGATTGTTTTCAGATCAAGTAGCTTTGAATGGTAAGCAGATTTTATATTCTTTATATAGCCTTAATGTTAAGCATAGTTAGAACTTTGTGTTAAGTAAAGGGTAAAACAGTCTTTTATTTTTTAAATTTATTAGAAGTTAGTTAGCTAACTATTAACTGTGTCTGGGAGTCGAGAAGAAGGTGGTTAATTAGTCAATTCCCATCTCTTAGAGGCTTAGGCTGAAGTATATATTCTCATTGTATTGGATGGATTATTGCATACACAATTACTGATCAATTCATATCTCCCTCTATCACTTCTTCTTCCTCCTGCTATCATCTTCTTCTTTCTCTCCCAGAAATTAGGGTTCTTAGATTGGAGATACCTCTCCAACAATTTTATGTGCATAGCGAAGCTTGCAACTCGAGCCTGATTCGACTCATTGACTCTATCTTCCTGGAAATCTCACAATCATGTGTTGTCGGTCACAAGATTTCAAGTCCCTGAAAATGGCGATCAATGAAGAATTGAAGGAACTCAACCTATCCAGAACAATGGAAACAATGCTCACCCGACTCCTAGAATTGATTACAACCATCTAAGCTGTTCTTGCATGCCTCAGATGTAATTGGCATTCAAATCATTTCTTTTCAACAAATTGGTGTCGAGAATAATGGAAATAAAATAAGTAACATTAGCAACGAGAGGAACAAGTTCTATTTCAACAATTTGAAAGAAATACAAAATAAAAATAGAATATTCATACACTATGCGATATAAGTCTATTAGAATCACACTGTTAGTAAGAAATAAGTAGTTGGGGTTGGTGGATGGTTCATGCACTAAAGAAAATTCAGATTTAGAGAGGCTTGCTTAGTTATTAACTCAGTTGCTAAAGGTCTGTTAGGGAATAATGTATGCCTCTAACAATCATGGGATGACTTGTATGAAGATTTAGTGGATAGGGTCAAGAACATTCAATGTTCATAAGAAATTGCTACACTGAGTCAGGAACTAATTCAGTGTATACTACTCTAAATCAAGGGTTGAGATAGGTTGAAACATTAGTTCGTGCTACCACTTGTGGTTGTGAAAAACCTAAAGAGTGTATTCAACATCTTCAGAAACTTAAGTTGTTTCAGTTCCTAATGGGTTTAAATGACTCTTACATGCCTGCACGCAAGAAGTCAAATCTTGCTAATGAATCCAATATTAGCAGTGAATCAAGCATACTCCATGGTGATTAGTGATGAAGGCCAAGTCATGTCACCTCTGCCTCAAGGATATTGGGAGCCAATCCAGCTATTGCACAAAGTTCCTATGATGCAGTAATGTACTCTAGGAAAGTGGAAATCAGAGGTTCAAGAAGATCGCACAAAATTTGGTGTGAATTCTATTAATTCTAAGGTCACATCAAAGAAAACTGCTACAAGCTTGTAGACTATCCACCTGACTCAAATACAAAAGAAAGGCAACAATAGTGCAGCACACACAATGTGGTAACAGAAAATTCTGAGGGTTTGATGCATTGCAGGTCATACTTACAACAAAAGTTCATTCTTTGGTGGTCAAGAATTCAGGCCAGGCATCATGCTCTCAAATTAAACCAGCTCAGCAAATGGACTCCTGCAATCTCACAAAGGATCATGCATAAGCAAATCCTTCAGTTCTTGAACAGAATTTGAGTCACCTCACTCAACCTCCACTCTTTTGCAGCTAATAGCAGGTATAGATATTCCACTCAGTAAATGAAATAAGAACACTGAAGTCAGTTGACATAGCAGGTGTCAGCACTGCACTGATGATATCCAGTAGAAGTCGGGATTGGATAGTGGACACAGGTGCTACCAATCTTATGGTAGCAGACCTTAGTCTATTAGACAAGCATACAGTCTCTAAGACTGAAAATCCAAGAAGAGTCTTCTTACCCAATGCGTATATATCCTTAGTAACACATTTAGTCTTTTAAGATGGTGCACTACTATTGCCTTCCTTTTTGTATTTGGAATCAGGTGGATAGCCTACTTTTGTATTTGGAATCAGGTGGATAGCCTACAAGCTTGTAGACAAGCATACGATCTCTAAGACTGATAATCAAGAAAAGTCTTCTTACCCAATGAGATATATATCCCCACATTGTTGGTCTTTTAAAAAATGGTGCAGCAAAAAGGTTAAAATGTCTCTCTATATTTTTCTTAAGCATGGAGGGCTTCAAATAGCCAGGTTGAAAGAAAATCTGCATATTTTTAAAATTTAAAAGAACTGTAAAATTTCTCAACAGACTAATCTATCAATAAAGGTAAAATTCAAGAAAGCCAGTTTAATTCTAAACCTAAGCAACTTATTATGCTAAAAGAAATTATGCAGTAATAACTGATAACAATTTTCAACGCACTCCTCCTGCTCAGTTGCAATTTTAAAACGTTCCTCCCTTCTTAATTTTCTACTTATGCTGTTTGTGCTTGAGAACTGTTTGAGGGTCTCTGAATTTGCACACTTTTGTAACATGAATCTTTGTTACAAAAAAGATGGTGCAACAAAAAAGGCTGAAATGTCTCTATATTTTTCTTAAGCATGGAACTTTAAATAGCCAATTTTAAGAAGAAAATCTGAATATTTAAAAATTTAAAAGAACTAAAATTTCTCCAACAAACTAATCTATCCAATGAAATTTAAAATTCAAAGTAGTTTAATCCTAAAACTAAGCAATTCGCTAAAAGAAATTACTGCAGTAAGTGTGTTAGCAATTTTCGACACATACAGGAGGAAGTACTCTGTGTATGTGTGACAAGATATGATCACAAATGTGTTACATACCTTAATTCAATTATAACTTACTTTCAATTATCAAAACTAACAAAAGAATTACAATGTTCTGCCACTTTTTCCTTGACTTTTATTGTCTTTCAAGAGCTCTTCAGTGGGAAGGTGAGGATGATGGACTATATATATTGACAAGCAAATCAGATAGCAAACAACCCACTCTATCAGCAAGGCATGCTCAGTATCACCTAGATTCTAGTACCAAAATAAATAAAAGAAATGTGGCATAAAAAATTTGGACATGTATCTACTGTGTTACAGAAATTATTTCCCTCTGAGGTAGATGCTATTTCTGAAGTGTGAATAGATATCAGTTTGTCCTTGTGCTAAACAGACTAGAATCTCATTTTGTCAATTTATATATGTGACTGACAGGGCCTTACAAAGTTCTCACATTTGATGGAAATAAATACTTCTTAACAGTTGTTGATGATGTAGTAGAATGACATGGATATTCTTGTAGAACCAAGTCTAGGTGTTTTTTAATTCAACAATTTCTGACTTATGTTAAAACTCAGTTTGACAGACTGTAAAAATAATCAGAACAGATAATGGCACTGAATTTGTTGTGAATACCATATGCGGCAATCTATTCAAGAAATTAAGATAACTAGTTTAATGTACGTGCATTGCATGTGGGTCACGTCAATATAAAGATTGCATACAATATTGGGGTATAAATATGTAATACCATATTCAGTTAAATGGAAAAATCATTCTTTAAATATTAGAACTTTTAATATTAGTTCAAATAAAGAAAGATTTAAAAAGCAAAATTTTAGCCAATTTTGAAGTACTAAATATTTAAGGAGTTCTTACATCTTACAAATAAATAGAGATCTGATAACCATATCAATATTTTTAGAAAAAAATAAGTGACTTGAAAAGAAATAAAAACTCAATATGAGCATCTTAGCGTATGCTATGAAAAAATTACTCCAAATCATACAGTAAAATCAAGTTCATTCAATATATGTGTGTGTGTGTGTGTGTGTGTGTGTGGTCTCTCTTTTATCACTTAAAATTCAAATAACGAAGAAGTTAAGAAGCAAATTTTTAGTCAATTTTAAAGTACTAAATATTAGTAGTTCTTAACCTTTTACAAATAAGTAAAAATTTAATAGCTATAAATTTGATTAATTATGTAATGCCAGGAAACTCAAACACTAGATGGGACCAAATCAGAAAAGCTGGAAATATGCAGAAATTGTCACGCGAGCAGCGACTCACCTAGCAGTGGGTTGAGAATAGCGACCGTTGGTCAGCCATGGGAAGGAGGTTTGAGAATTTATAAGGGAGAGATAGTGTACCCCCAGCGAAGACCTCGTGAGTCGTAGTGGGTCCTAACTGTTAGGTCATTCGTGAGCGAGTAGTCGAGGAATTTAAATAGTTGGGCAGTGTACTTGACGGATGGTGACCACGAGTCGTGGTCACCAATAACGACTCGTTAGGTCCCCCGTTACCAGCCTAGTCAATTGATAGGCAGTGTACCCTACTTGAGTGTCACCATGACAGTTAGGTCACACGGCAGTTTTTGTGCCGACTTTCTGAGGCTGTTGTAACCTATTTCCTAAACTTCAAACTACGTCATTTTAAGTCGCAATTTTAAGACCTATTAGTGAGGAAGCAGGTTCATTCTCAGCCTTCGCTCCTAAGTTTTCGAAAATCATCTTAGCTCTCCTCTCAAGAACCCTTCAAGCAACCTTAGGGTTTTTCCTCCATTGGCGATCTAAGTTTTCTCCTTCAAGAAACTTCAACTCAAGTATGTGGGAGATTCAACAAGGAGAATTGTTCTTTCCTTGTGTCCCCATTCCCTCCCATACTCTATCAGGTTTAGTCCTAAGTTTTCAAATACGGAGAAATTATATGTTATTATTTGATAATTTCACATAGAATGATCTCCTTGCTTATTATTGATATGATCTCCATCAATTCTTACCTGAATTGTTGATGTTCTTGTAAAGTGAATTTAAGTCCTAAATTTTCGAGTAAAGACTATTTGTATATTAAATTCCATCTAATAGTTTGTGAAGTGTGATTTGGGCTGAATTTTCTAGTATTTCTTATTGTTTATGTGTTGAGTAAATACTCCATTGATAAGAATGATTTTAGCCTTACTTAGGATAAGATTTCTTTAATTCTACAAATTTTGCCATATTATGCAATTCTTGTGTTGTTGGAATGACTTTGGGTTCTACATTAGGCTGCGTAGTAGTTGGTGGTTAGAACGTAGAACTTTGTTCAAAACTATTAAAAAAGCTGTCAGCGATCGGTTAGCTCCGATCTTTTGAGTGTCGGTGGTGTCTCCCAGTTATCGGAGATCGACTGAGTCAGGTTTATTGGTCCATTGGCGGTCGTGCATGACATTTTGAATGTACATAGCTCGGCTAGCCTCGGGACCCGATTCAATTATAGTTGTTCTTAGATGTGGTTTACGGCAGCTTCCGGATAGCGACTCATTGATCTAGAACCCGGTTTGATAAGTCAAACAAGACTCTCAGTACTTTCGATTATATGTCCCCCAGTCTTGGACCCAGTTTGAAACTATCGGCCTATTAGTAGTTCGATTTAGGTTTTCCGATTGGGAGTAGGACTTACTTAGGCGGGTAGGGGTTCCGGCCCCATCCGAGGTTCGAGATTGCGGCCTCGATTCTACGGTATTTCTTTGATTGGCCCTAGCCTTTTATGATCACCCGGTTCATGCCTTTATACTGGCAAGGTATATTGGATCTAGGTGGGGTGTATATATCGGACTTCACATCAAGCTCACGTGGTTATATGTCGATTTATAGACTCTCCCACTAGTCGATCAGTCAATTTCGAATATGCGGCTCGATTCCCGGCCACAATATCTGGGCTCGAACTTTCGGACTTAGGGCAGCCCGGCCATCGAGCGAGGGTCATTTTTACCATTTCGGTTGCTTCGGTAGTTGATTCGGTATATTAGTTAGTGTTACATGTCATTCAGTTAGTTCTTCCTGTATTCGGCTATGTCTTCTCTCACTTACTTAGTACATTCAAATGCGGTACATACTTTTATGTTGTATTGTTTCTGTAATCACGGTGCGGGTTCTTAGACTCCCGGCCACTAGTTAGTCGCGCGAGTTCGGTCTCCACACCTCGGCGGTTGAAGTGTGAGTCTTTATCATTCGAGGGAGCCTTATTTCATTTCTTTCGGTTAGTTCATTATTTTAGCTAGACTTAGAGTTAGGCGGGGCTTGTCCACATTAACTCATTAATTAGAGAACATTGGACAGAATAAATTTGGACTTGGATGTTCTTAAACTTTATGCTTTCAATTTTATTTTCATAAATGTTTTTATGCTATTATTTCAAAGCTTCCGCCATATTTGTTTCACTTTCGAATGCCGGTGTATGATAGACTGAGGGGTTGACTTGGGGTCACTTGTGGCTTCAAGTATTGTGTTCGATCGGTGTAATTCGGGGCTTGACAAATTTTTATACCGCTAAGAATTTAAATAAGGAAGATTTAAGAATCAAATTTTTAGTCAATTTAAAAGTACTAAATATTAAGAGTTGTTACCTTTTACAAATAAGTAAATATTTGATAGCTATAACTCTCGAAATTAATTTCAACGTCAAAATATTAGGATAATAATTAAATGATAATTATTTAAAGAAATAGTAAATGACAATTTTGTCTATTGTAGGAATCTTTTAATAAAGGACAAAAAATTCAACATTTCTAACGACCTTTATGCTTTTAATATAGTATCGATTCATGAAGTCGTGTGCTTATACACAGGCAGAATGGGGTGGCTCAAAGGAAACATAGGCATATCTGCAGAGTAACAAGAAATGTTAGGTTTCGGGGTGGCAAACCACTTAGTTCTACCGGTTTATGTGTTCAAGTTGCTGTATATAATAAATAGATTACCAAGTTCTGTCCTCAAGAACAAATCACCCTATGAACAACTGTATAAGAAAAAGCCCTCTTCACACCATTTAAGAATTATAGGTTATTTGTGTTATGCTGAAGAAGTTCAAGAATTTGATAAACTGGAAATCAAATTAGACAAGCTACCCATATGGGATATGCAGAGTCAGAAAAAGGATATTTACTATATGACATAGCTAATCACATATTTTTTTATCAACAGAGATGTGGTGTTCAAGGAGGATGTCTTTCCATCTCATCAGAAACAACAAAGTCACAGTCCTATATTTCCAAGTTCTGGAATAGAACTGGACACATCAGATACATTGCCACTCCATCAGCGGAGACATACATCCTTCACTGACTCAATTGAAGCTGGACCAACCTAAGTAATCAAATACTTAGTTCTCTGTATGAAACACCGAGATACATATAATAGATTTTGCCCCAAGATGGTCAAGACCAACTTGTGATCGGCTATCTAATCCACCAGAGGAACAAATTGAGCAGCCACACAGTGATCCAGCAGATATTCATCAATATGATCAGAATGTACTAGATGGTGTACCTCCACAAGATAAAAATCAAAATGATCAAGCAGATCCAAGAAGGTCAGGGAGAGATAAAAGGCCTTCCATTTGGATGAAAAATTTTGTAATCTCTAAACACAAAGAGATTCCATATGCCATCTCTGACTACATATCTATGAAAAACTAACACACCCACTCTAGTCTCCGAACCCAAATCCTATACTGAAGCAATAAAGATCCAAAGTGGATAGAGGCTATGAAGTCAGAAACTAAAGCTCTTCAAAACAATCACACATGAGACATTGTATCCCTACCAAAAGGGAAAACTCCAACAGGTTGCAAGGGGATTTACAATGTCAAATACAAATCAACAGGGGAAGTAGACAGGTTTAAAGCAAGGCTGGTAGCAAAAGGGTACAGCCAGAAAGAGGAAATAGACTATCGGGAGGCTTTTTCTCTTGTGTTTAAAATGAAGACTGTCAGAATAGTTCTACCCTTGCTGCTCAAAACAACTGGCATATACATCAAATGGATGTATACAATGCCTTTACTAGGGGACTTACATGATTAGATCTATATGGATCTACCCTAGGGAGTGTAACAACCATAGGGGAGAAGAATCTTGTATGGTCTGAAATAGGCACCCAAACAGTGGAATGTCAAACTTTTTGAGGTCCCAAAGTTTTCAGTTCAAGTGAAGTGAACTTGATCACTCATTGTTCATCGGGAAGACTTCAATGGGAATAGCCATAGTTCTCATCTATGTAGATGACATGCTATCACATGAGATAATCTACAAAATCAGGAAATCAAAGACAGAAGCTAAAACAAGCCTTCAAGTGAGGATCTGGGGAATGAAATACTTTCTGGGATAAATTTTCTAGATCAAGCAAGGTATCATATTGCATCAAAGGAAACACACTAAGAGTTGATCTCACAAGCAGGACTTGGTGCTTCAAAACCAACTATCACCCCTATTGACACAAACAATAAGCTGACTACCAAACAATATGACTATATCAAAGCTACAATTGACTCAAGCAAGAGTCATCATGATCTCTTGACTGACTGAATGCATACCAAAGACTAATCGGAAAGCTACTATACTTAACTTTATGACCTTGTGTCTTTGCTGATTCAGACTTTGAGATAATGCAGCAGCAAAAGAAATCCACATGAGTAGCTCTGAGAATAGTGAATACATCAAAAACCAACCAAGTAGTTGAAGACACAATTAAATAATAAGTGTGCTCCTTCTAACAAACTTCAGCTTTTAAATGAGATGGTCACATACTTCAGCGTGGTATCAAAGCAGCAGGCGAAGTCTGGGATGAGATCATCACCACTCGTGTCAAAACATAATTTCCATTTGCTTAGCCCGTGAAAAGAATCAGGTCATGTGAGGAGGTGTGTTGAGAATTCAATTAAATAATAAAGTATCTCTCTCTCTAACATCTTAAACTTTTAGATGAGATGGTCACACATTTCAAACAGGGCTAAGGGATCCAGCTGTTGTGATTCTGGGCATCTTGCCCTCATTTTAGAAAATTTGTAACCGCGTTACTGTGTGAAGCTTGTAAACTCTATTACTTGGAAGTCAAAAAATAGCCATCCTCAGTCTCTAGGAGTTCAGCAGAGGCAGAATACAAAAGCATGGCTACAACTGTCACTTAAACAATTTGGCTGCTACAAGACTTATGAAAGAATGGAATTAGAAATCAAACAACCTGTGGAAATTTACATGGACAGTAAGGCAGCAATTTAGATTGCTACAAATCAGTCTACCGCGAACAAAACATATCAAAATTGATTATCCATTTTATAAGAGAAATGATAATTACAAAGATTTAGTGACAACAAAGTACATTTCAGCAAGGAGCAACCTGCAGACTTCTGCCCAAGGGACTCAACAAGAAGTTCTAAGCATCACTATCTAAGCTCCAAGCTAGGAGTTTATAACATCTTCACACCTCTAGCTTGAGGGAGAGTATTGAATAGTTAGAACTTTGTGTTAAGTAAGGAGTAAAACAGTCTTTTCTTTATTTTCAGTTTGTTTGTTAGAAGATAGTTAGCTATTAACTGTAAATCAGTGGTTAATTAATTAATTACCATCTCTAAGGCTTGGTGAAGCATATGTAGGTAATCTCATTGTATTTGGACAGATTATTGAATACAAAATTGCTGATCAATTCATCTCTCTCTATCTCTATCACTTCTTCTTCCTCCTGCTATCATCTTCTTCTTTCTTTCCCTAGAACTAAGGTACTTAGAGTGGAGATATCTCTCCAACAATTTCAAACAGATAAGGCTGATGGATGAACGTAGTCAAGGGACGTTCAAAAAATGTAGGTAAAATCAAAACTTATATCAATAGTAAACTGGGGAAAATGCAACAAGTTCAAGTTCTTCTAAGCTTCTTCTCAAGATGCATTCTTCAGCCATTCAAAAAATGGGAGAAAGTGATAAGATGTGAAGGAGAAAAGACACTTAAGTCCTCTCAAATTATGTAGTAAAAAGAAGGATGCATGCGTACTGTAGTAGTGACTTAGTCAAAATAATGGAATGAAAGGCTCTGCACCCTTTTTATTGGACAGATGAAGAACATCCGACCCGCATTTGGTCCCCCACTGTCCTCCGCACCCACACGGCAAAAGTCAGCACCGCAACGGCAAAGCGGAACGTTGATAAATTCGTCTAAATTTACCTCGTCAGCCCACTTGAAAAACTGACACTTGCTTTTCTGAAACCCAAACAGGTGCAAACAAAACGTAACGCTGTGACAGAGGAAAAGGAAAAAGAAATGTTGAGCGAAATTGCGGGGAGAAGAGACGACGTCGTTGGCGGGGCAGCGGTAGAAACTGCGTCGGGGTTTCTAAGGGTGTTAGAGGTGAAAAGTTTGCAAGAGCCAGCGCCACAACGGCACTGGCAGGGACCGTCGAAATTTCTTACCATCAGCTCCACCACAAACAAATTCGCTTGTGTCGTTGATGGCGCCGGCTTTATTGGGGTATGTCTTTACAGTGCCTGACTTTTGCCACAACTATATATGTACCACTCTCTCCCTCCTCCGGCAGCGTCTGGCTTGAATAAAGGAACTACAATTATGATCTTTCAATAGCTACCGCGGGTCCGTGTCATCCTTCTTTCTCGTAGTTGTTCTTACACCGTACAGGACGGTTGGGGTATATCTATCTCATATAATCGACAATTACGTCTACAGTTGGAGGAATTAGAGAGGGAGAAATTGCCAGTGTTAGAACGCGGTCAAGCCATTTGAAAGGGACAGAATGCGGCACTACGGACAACCGGCGATATTCTCGCAGAAATAACATTAATTTTCATATTTCAAACAAACTACATTACATAAGACTAAAGTGTACATTATTTATATTAATGACGAAGTGTAATTGTTTCATATTTCATGAGATATTTTTATAAATGCAACAACTTTATTTATTTTATTCCCTACCAAATGACCCAAAAAAAAAACATTTCCATCCCACCTTCAAATTACCCAGGTCATAGATAAATGTAACTTATATTTTCTATATTTATGTTTATTCTTTTTTAAAAATATTTATTTCCTTAAATTAATTTTATTAATTCTATTTTATAATATTGGATTTGATTAATATAGTATTTTATATAGTTATTTAATAATAAATAATAACAAATTTTTATTAAATTCAATCAATAAAAATAATTCATGAGAACAAATACGTAAATACACCAAAATTGTTGTAAGCCAGTGTGCATTTCCCTTATCTGATTATATAATATATAGATACATTCTTCTTCAATTTTGCATTAATAAATTTTTTTTTGTCATCTATGATGGTATATTATTTGAAAATTAAATAGTTATATATATATATATATATATATATCTTCTATGATTTATAGTATTTTAATATAGTTACAAATATATTAATTTTATATAACTTAATTTTTATATAAAATTATGATGCCAAATATTTGAATATGCGCGTGTGACGGCAATTCGTTTAGATTTTACTTTTGAAAGAAAAATTGTCTCCGCGCTCGATCATCAGTGTATCATCATCTCAACTCAGATGGCAAGGCTGATAACGTACTACAGCAACCTGCAAAGTGTGTCAATTCATTATAATGAGATCCAAGAATAGCAATTTGTGTCACTCTTGTTAGTTCATCTTTCAAAAATTATTTATTCTCAGAAGTATTTTTAGTAAAATAATTGTTTAGAAAATTACCTTTTAAAGAATAACAATTTATATTTGGTTAATTGAGAAATATTATTTGTAATATTTGAGTAGAAAATGTGTTTAGATTTTTCATAAAGTGCTAAAGTTTTAATTAAATTAATATAATTAAATTTGAATTTTTAAATATTTAATGAGTTTTTTTTATATTTATGATTTTTTTAATATATTATTATTGTAATTTATAATATTTTATGATGGTTAGCATAGTATATTTTTAATAAAAGCAGATTCTGAAAAAAAAGGAATTCACCGTATAAATAAAAACTTACACACACATATATAATGATTAATAACAAAATCATCATTTATTCAAATATAAATAATGTGCAGGTAGTAATAACCAATTCACATCAATTCAAATTTCATATATGTCAAAATGAAACATAAATTTAGCTAGACTATATGTATGTACTGAATATATAAACAATATTATTCAAGAAGCCAACCCTTCAAGTATCAGATTTCACGAGAGGAGATAAATTTTGTAATTTAATATCATATCCTTTGAATAATTTAACTATATGAGAAAGCATTATTTAAAAAGAAAAAGTGTATAATAATTAATATGACAGTGTTTAATATCAAGACATTGGCAATGATAATTCAATTTCACACACCCAAGAAAGGAGACCAACAAAAGTTGTGAAGTTGATTATTTAGAAGAAAGAAAAACAATATAAATAACATTTGAGTTGAATTTACTTCCAGAATTCAGTGAAGATGCATGTATGCTGGTGTAAAACATTTACATCTTTTAATGTAACCCAGCCGACAAAGCCAATCAATATAATCGCATGGGTCAAAACAGAACCATTGTTGGTGTTTGATAATAAAATTAATATGTAGTCAATATCCCAAATTTGTAATAGTACATGTTAATAGAACATCTATGCAAGCAAACATGCTAGGAACCGTACCGGACAAATCGGGCTCTTGAGTTACACAGGGATAGGAGAATGCGTGAAAATGGAGCTACATTTATACGATGCCATTACATTTGGACTTTGGCTTACAGATATGTCGGGTTTCGATACGGTCTTCACTCCACAATCAATATTTTACTTTTCGGAGATGTAAATATCCTCTAAATGGAAGCCATCAATATGATTGGCTCATCAGACCAACCAAACCTAATTTGTGATTTGATAGGGCTGTTCAATGATTTTTAAGTGATCTAAGAATGAAGCTTTTAGCCCAATACGAATAAGTCATTGGCTGGGTGAGACTTGGCGAAAGTGGATTAGGGTGCATGTGGGTCAAATAAAAAATTAATTAAAAATAAAATAGATTACTAAAAACAATAGGGAGACCAAACTTAAAATCTACTTAAACCATCATTTTAATTGATGAAATATTATTATTATTTTGTGTGTTTTATTGTGATCGATTGGAACAAAACAAGGTTAATATTTCTATTTAGCTAGTTATATTGTTACTAATGAATGCATTTTACGTGTATGTTTACACTCAAGATATTTACATTGAATGATGGTGATTCACATTGAAGTTAATCAAATAAAATCTTTAATTAGTAAACTTAAGTATAATAGGGAAAAGGGTCAAAAATATGTCATCTGCTACGATTTATTAGTTGCTTTTACTCGATTATATAAGGTGAATATATAAGTAGTTATCAAACTTAACAAAATACCGCCGATTGGATATTTTAAATCTACAAAATATCAATTTTCATTAAATTACCCATTTCTCGTTTGACCGACCGGACTTCGAGACCGACTGGCGAATTAAGTCTTTTTCCAATATGGAAATACTTTATGACTAGACATGTGAGAATACACACGGTTGGTAAATCACGGATTTAGGGTGGGAACCTGTGCATAGTCCGGGCAGCAATAAGAATGAGTATGCATCTTTTCCCGGCAAGCCATCAACAGTATACTTTTGCACCTTTGCTCCCGTAACGAAGATGGTTAAAGAACGAATGATAGGTGGTTGCACAGAAATTGCAGGTAAAGTCTGATGATATCAGTGATCGCCCCTTTTTCACTTACCTGTGGCTTTTGGAAAAGGAGAAATGGGTAATTTGGTGAAAATTTGTATTTTGGTGGATTCCATCTAATTAAAGGTATTTTGTTAAGTTTCATAAACTATTGGTCCTATAATATAACTAGGGACAAAGTTAGTTAATAAATCAAAATAGAGATATTTTTTACCATTTTCCTTATAATAAAATACTATTACTATAACTAATAATTGTCATAATAAAATTAAACTATATATGTCATTTATTATTTAATTAAAATACATAATGGTATTATGTGCATTTTTTTCAATTCAATATACAATCAAGTAAAACGAAAATTTCAATTCAAAACTACAATCCCATGTGATAGAAACATTACGTTAATTTAATCTAATTAAATTGTTCGTCAAAATATTATTTATAACGTGTAGTAAATGGAAAAATGGTTAATTATGTGCATTAAAAATTGTATTTGGTATCTATGGGGGAGTGAGGGAGCGAGAATAGAGAAAAAGAAAATGTAAAAGCATTTATTTGAGATATGTCGATGTGTAGTCTATCCTGATAGAAAGTGATTCTCTGAAAGGATGGAAGTGTCTCTCATCTGAGTAAAGAGAAGTGATTTGAAAGGATGGAGGTGGGAATCTGCATTTCCCTCTCTCTCACACCTTTTCGATAATCTAATATTATCTATCATCTTAATCGAGATCTTATATATTTAACAAATAAAATCATGCTCATTATACGCTATGCTCGACTTCCCTATTCACAAAGTTATCGATATATCTTTTGGGGATGATGCAAATAAGTATCATATTGGGAAGTCACGATACCTCCCCTCTATTCACTTGTAGTTACCTTGTAAGCGTATTTGGTGCCCTCACATATATCGATCACACTGGAGATGAATGCTCGAGTGACTTGTATGTATTCAAAGAATATGGTAAGTTTTATGGACTAAATCTTATATTGTACCGCTCATAAGCACGTAGTGAATGAGAAAGAAAAGAGCCATCCTATCATACCTTACGCATTTGACCTCGCCTATAAGTATGTGGTGCACAACCTGCATCCATAGACAAGACTCTACTTGAAAATGCGGCTTCTGGAGACTCCGCAGGATATTACAACTTTGCTGCATATACCACCAAGTTTGTCACGCCCTTGGGGGTATGGTAGCTTTGGTGCCACAGTAGGACTGGTGCTAAGGCCTCACGACTGTAGCACATGCGGTGCGTGGGCGCTAACTCAGTTCACCCAGATTCCAACGGGCTATATAATGGTTGTAATCTGACACATATTTGTGGCTGCCTTTTTATCTCTTATAACATCGGCTAACGAATCACATACATATGGAAACCTATACGAGTAGACAATTTTGTCTGACTTAGTTACCACGAATCGAACAGGATGCTAAAGCAGCATTCTGCGTGGCCAGGCAAGGTCCCGTACTAAGCGGATACGCACGGCCAACATAAGCGGTAAACATGTGCATTACATAAACCGGCACAACTAACCTGGGGATATATATACGCGTCTGCAAGCCTCTGCAGAATGCGTAAGATGGTAGGGACAGTGCTATACATATGAAAAATGATATAAACCTACGAATATCAGCTCAGGAGGACGGGAGGCGTGACTGCGCTAGGATCACGAGGGGATCGGCTCCTGGTCCCATGGGTACTGCGGGCAAGTAATGCGGCGCCCCAAGCAGGCGTCGGTACCAGTGCGAGTATGCAAAGCAAGCGAACATAGCCGAATATAAGCAACATAGCTGAAGTGCGAGCAGTGAAGTATGGCTGTCGGGTAGAGTGAATGCGAAACAAGCTTATCATCTTGATGGTGGGAGCATACACAGCCGTCATGGCGACTGTGGCATCTGCCTCCGGCTAAAGATATCAAATATATATATATATAGCAAGCAAGGCCTATACCGGCTCACGTAAAAGTAGGAAGGGTGCCAACGACAAATAATCTATATACCACCACAGGGTCAAAAACCATCCAAAAGTAAATCAACGCTCATCACCTTTCTGAGCACCTGCAGGTCCCTACATGAATTACTCCAGACTGGACTATGACTTACCGATATTAAGTAGTGTGCGATCCACAGCCCTTTCGGCTACGTACTCACATGCTCTGTACTTTGTGCTCTGCATGTAATGCTATGTTGATGTCGGCCTCATGTATAGAATGCTCCATCCCGTCATACCGTCCTACTGCGGATGACATACCACTCCTTGGAGTGGCGTATCCCCACCCTCGTGGTGGGTCGACACCGGTTACAACCCCGGGGGTGGCGGGGGCGCTCAAAAATTGCCCTCATAACACAAGGGTCTCAACAAATAATAATCACGTATATGACATGTTTGATACGAAAATACTATGCAGCAATGCGATTCTGTCGAACTCTTTTGCGCTTTAAGTTGATTCTCATACTAAACTATCACGTATCGAGATATCATCGTCTAATATTGCTTTACTAACTTTCATTCTGAATATATATCATAATATTATAAAACATGTTTCTTCAGATTCATCACTTGTATGACTCAATTCTACCGACTTGAATTCTTTCTTCTATAGTTCACACACTATTTGCTATCTTGGATTACTAACTTCTTGAAGAGGTGGCTTTACATACCTTGGCAGTTTTCCAACTAATGCCCAGGCGTAGCTCGATCGTATTTACGCTGTTTCTTTCCAATTGCATTCATATGTAGGTCAATTAGAACTAACTCATCATATTCTAGAAGAAAATCTCACTTTCAATATATATATAGCCCAATTTGGCTTATCGAAAAAACGATTGAAAACTCGTATTTCTCGAAAGTACGAAGGAAGAAATACTCACTTTAGGGCTAGGAGTATATTGGCTGAATTTGGAGTAATTCTACTTACATAGCTCGGTAGCACTGACGATTGTGGCCGAATTTTCACGAAACTAACTCATTGAGAATGCTCCTTCTTGTAGCCATCGTATCACGGAGTTAATTTGTGAGTTTGGATGGCGTTTAATAGCGTAAACGGAAGGAATCTCATAACAGAGCTTCGTACCTGTTTTTAAGTTTTACTGGAAATTACATGAAATTTAACATTAAAACAGTGGGAGGCCATGATATGGGACCTTTAGTCGCATTCATGGAATGCGATTTATAAATGCATTCTGGAAATACAATTTATAATCGTATTCGTGGAATACGATTTATAAGGAATGCATATTAGTCAGAAGAATCTCATCGACTCACTTGGCCTTTTTGTTTTACGGTTTGCTCTCTCAAAATTATATGAAATTTAATATTAAAATCGAAGTTGGGAGGTAGCACATTCTTGGGACCTTTAAATTCGCATTCGTCGAATGCGTTATAAGTCGCATTCTGGAATCACGTTATAAGTCATGACCTTTGCCTTCTGTGTGACTTAAGCTTGTGATCTTTCAGGCCTTTTCTAACATGTATGACATTCTAAAACTCTTAATCAACGTCTGAATAGGCCGTCTACGTATGAGAAAATTTACGAAGGGTGTAACAACCAGGTCCCGACAAAGAAATAATCACATATAACAAGCATGTTCGATCTGAAAATACTATCCATATTTTGGTATTCTATTTTGAATCTCTTTTCTATATTAAGCGGATTACAGTATTAGATACTTGTATACAAATAATATACAGTGCATACACGTCTTGATTTCTTGACCTTTATTATAAATATAGCATAATAACATAAAACATGCTTGTTGGATTCATATTGGAATCAACACTCGACAGTTCTTTCTTCAAGAGTTCACGCTGACTATTATCTCTAGGATTACTAACTGCCAGGAAGATGACTTTACATACCTCTCCGTTTCGATTTCATTAGCGGCGTAATTGGTCAGCTATTCCGCTATTTCTCCCAACTACATCATATATATATATATATCCAAACTTTGACTTATCGAAAAACGGGCGAAAATTCGCTATTTCTCGAAAGTCCGGAATACTCACTTTAGGATAGGAGTATATCGGCGCTAATTTGGAGCAATTCCCTTACCTTAGCTCGGTAGCACGACGATTGGCCAGCCGAATTTTCACGAAACTAAATGCAGCCAGGAATGCTCCTTGTTGCAATACCTCACTATCACGTTTATCACCGAGTTTGGACCACGTAACGGCATGTGGAATTTCCTCAAAATCCTCGTGCCTCTATTTTCCTTCGTTCTCTCTGGAAATTATAAGAGTTGTCATAAAGCAGAAGTTTGGAGGCTTTTATACTTGGGTACACCTCCCTCAGGCAACCGTTGGCCATCGCGGAGTGAGCCTGACCCACTACGGCCATCGCGAGAGGTGAGCCTCAGTGACACTCTGGCCATCGGGGAGGGTCACGTAGGCCTCCTTTTGTGATGGTTAGACGTGTCGCTGCTCCTGGTCTCCAGGACCTTTTCTAGCATGTATGACATTCCTAAAACTCTCTTAACCAACATGCGAATAGATCATCTACATGTCGAGAATTTCACGGGTGTAACACAACATTTTATTTATAGCAAAAAATAACATTCGGTATAGCGGTACACTCTATGAAAAATTATCCCTCTATGTAGTGTACTCAAATATCGTGCAATAATATTTCGTAAGAATATATTATTTATAAAAATAAATATTAAAATATTTATGTTAACAATAAATATAAGATATTATTTACAAAAACAAGAAAAATTAAAATGTGAGTGGAAAAAGGAAGAGCGATTTTTGATTTGAGGAGAGTTTTAGCATAGGGGGATACTAAAGATAATGATGGTAACTAGAGAAGGTGCAAAGTTGTCGTGTGAATAAAAGGAAAGAAAATTTAAAAAAAAAAAAAGAAAGAAATAAAAAGAGAAAATGAACAAGCAAAAATAATCACAATTTAAGCTTGATTGTATCATTTTCTTTTTGGACCTATTTTTATTTTTAGTTCATTATTCTCCCACTAATCATATATATTTCATATTCTCTTTTCAAATATCTATATCTATATCTATATCTTTTCCCTCTCTCTCTCTATATATATGGATTAGTGAGGAAAAAGGAAAATAAAAATAAATTAAGAGAAATAAGAAAACGAAAAGATAGATCGAGTAAAAAAAAGGAAAAAAGCCTCCATTTATAATATTGCGAAATTAAAAGTTTAATTTATAAATAATGACTCATTTATTTTATCCATATATGGTGTTGGTTTGTTATATATATAGTCTCTCTATATTTATAAAGAATAATAACTATAGATTATTTAAATGGTAGAAGATATTATTTACAAAAATAAGAAAAATTTAAAACATTACAGTGAAAAAAGGAAAATGATTTAGTTTGAGAGAAGATTTTGGGCACGAGGAGGGGGATACCAAATATAATGATGGTAGTGGAGAAGGATGAGTATCGTGTGAATAAGAGGAAAAATAAAAATAAAAAGAAAGAAATAAAAAAAAATGAACAAGCAAAAAGAAATGCGAAGATTTAAATTTGATTGTATCGTTTTCTTTTTGGTTTTTCTATTTTTAGTTATATATATATATATATATATATAAAATTTTATATTTATTTTATGGAAACCATTTCAAAATTGGTTTTTTAAAAATTTTAAAAGACAAAAATGAAATATATATGGAGAGTAAGTAGGAGAAAAAGGGAAATAAGAACAACGAGGAGAGAAATATGAAAAACATAAAAAGATAGGTCAAAAAAAAAACGGCTTCATATGCCATGTTGCGAAATTAGAGAATGATTCATTTATTTTGTTTCATATATAGTTTTTAGTTGTTATACATATAGTCACCTCTCTCTATATTAAAGAATAACTATAAATTATTTAAATTTTTAATAATTTTTAAAATCATCATCTTTATAAGAAAATAAAATATTACACGTAGAAAAAGGAAAAACTGATTTTTGATTTGAGGAAAATTTTGGATATAGAGGGGATATAAAGATAATGATGGTAATTAGAGAAGGTGCAAAGTATCGTATGAATGAAGAAAAAAATGAAAAGAAGAAAAGAAATAAACAAGCAAAAATAAAAAATGTGAAATTTAAAAAATAAAAAATTAAAAATATTTTTAATTTTCAATTATTATTTCCCAGTTCATTATATATAGAGACAAAAAGTATTTATAAGGAACTAATACTCTCAAAAATAAGATATTTCACAAAATTGATAAGTACATGTATAACATTATATAAAATAAATATAAAAAGATATGATTGTATGCATAAAAAAAATTATTAGAAAGGATTAAATTTTTAAGAAATTACACTTTATAAAATTTATTAGTACTATGTATAGTGTTATATAATCAAAAAATTGTAAATGAAAATATTTATTATTATAACTTAATTTATAGAAATAATTTTGAATTTATATATTTATAATAAAAAAATTTCTATATGTGGATAGTTGAGAAATAAATTTATATGACCAATTTGTGTTTATTTTGTACACTCATTGATATTTGTATAAAGTTGATCTGTGAAAGAGTGATATAGAACCTTTTATGGGGAAAAAAGAAAGTAATTTTTCTTTTGTTGATATTTTTGCCTTCATCTTTTCGTTTATTTTTTCTTATTTATTTTTCACTTATGTGCTTAGATAGAAAAGAAAAAACAATCGTCATTTCTTTAGTTATATCAGTTCACATTTTTTATATTTCTTAACACTTCTAAAGTGTTTATACATATTTGAAGATGCATAATTTCTTTACATGGAAGGTATTTTTTTACCTTTCTTTTAGAAGTATTCGTTTCATTTTCACATTTTATCATTTTCATATTTTATCCTTTCCCTCATTTTCTCTATGTGTTATATTTCAAAAATTTAAAGTTACCAGGTTTTTACATTTCTCATTTTTATATGGCTTACCACCCCGAATTTTATAATATAAAAAGTGAGAAAAAAACTAGAAATAAAATTATTTATTCTCTAAGTAGTAAAAATGCATATATGCTAGGTATATCGTGATATATCTTCTAAATAATTCATATTTATGAATTAACTTAAAATTTGTTTATAGTTATTTTATTTTTATATATAGAAAAAGATGTAACAAATTTAAATATTTTTTACCATTGTGCGGCGAAACAGTTCACTAGTATGTATACGATTTACAACAGCTCCTCGGTGTATTCTCATAAAGAGAGATATTACACAATAACAAATAACAATAACAACATCAAATTCACAGTCCACTAACAAGATACAAGTCGCAAAGTTAATAGCGGAGACATCGAAAGACAAGCAACTATAAGAGTAATACTAGACCTACTATTAAGGGCGAAAAACAATGCAACACCACTTTTGCAACCTACTATTGTGTTACCCTAATTAGGAGCACTTCACACCTTCCCTCTAAGGTCAACTCACCGATAAAGCGCAGCCCGTGCCATATCCTTTCTAATCTCCGTTCCTTGCTTGGTCAGCGCCCATATAAAATCATGCGGCCAACCTCTACTTTCCTGCTTTTGGAGCTCTCGAACACCTCCTCTTTATTTTAAACCTTCTTAAAACAATTATTATTTTTATAAATTTATAAAATTAATGTGATACAGTTTATGAAATTATTTTTAAAAGTTCCTTTCATTAAGTGTTTGACGAGTTTCGCGGATAACAAGTACACAACGGTTTTCTTAACGCGATGAGATCGATATTGATGATAGTGACGATATTGATGATAGTGACAATCTTTATGCTAGTGACGATATCGATGCGTGACTTTTGATATGGAGTTGGGCGCTATTAGGATAAATGAGTGCTTGTGGATATGATGCAGGAAATAAACCGATTTTATATCACCCTTCAATTCGAATTAGCAAAGCAATGTGTTCTACTAACATATTCTTATTGCTTCAACTCTCATATTCCCCAAAAGAAGTGGATCCGCTCTAATAACTTCCCGAATAATAAATTAAATACGTGCATTAAGATGCCTTGAAATTGAATAATATAAAAGGAAATTGTATATATTGAGGACATAATTTTTGATTTTTTATAATATTTTTTTACCCAAAAATGTAAAAAAGAAAAAATTAAAAAAACAAAAAAAACATGTAATTTAATTAAAATTAAATTTTTAAAAATTATTATTATTTTATTTAAATTATATAAAATAATAAGGAAATCCATTCCACCTGTGGGTAGATGAGTATTAACTAATTCAAATTGATTTGATAATGCATGTAATTATGAAAGATAATATGGAGAAACTTGCTTGCATATTTCCACGTTCTTATCACCCAATTAATAAGCATTGTTGAGCATGGCTACAAATATTCATACTCATTGCTTTTTTACAGCCCTCAATTGTACATTAATACCAGATAATTTAAGGTTGGTGTATGAATTTAATATGATTGATTATAAATTTTAAATTAATTTTATATAAAAATTATATTTTTACTATCATTTGTTCTTTTTCAAATAAATTTAAAATCTATTCACAAAAAATATTACATAGCAATTTATTTGTTTCAATCAAAATTCTAATATAAATAAGATACTATAATAAAAGTAATTTAACCCATAAATATTTTCAGAAATTGTTGGTATCAAATTAGAAAATATTTATTTTCAATTATGTAATATTTAATTTGCAGTTTATTATCGCATAATGGAATAAGTTTATCAGAATTTAAAGATAATTTAGTTGTTAGATTTAATGAGAGGGTATAATATCCGTAAATCTTTATTTTAAAATTTGTTCTTATTAATGTTAATTAATTATATGCACTATCATGTAATTTTATGACAAATTTTTGTATATTTATTAAAAAAAAAGAAAATAGTAAAAAAAATCAACTTCCGAAATTAAAAATTAATTTAAAAATTTTAAATTTAAGCATTATTATTTTTAAATTTAAGCTTCAAATCTTGCACATAAAGAAAGTGGTAGTGGGGAAAAAGAAAAATGTAAATAGTTGCAGTAGCGGACAACCTTTGCCATCATACTTTACAACCCACACAAACACTGTTGGCCTCAGCACAACACCAAAATTTACACTCTTTTGCTACCTTGCTAACTAGCAGTATTACTTGTCTTCTTCTTCCTTCCATTTATTTTATTTTATTGTGTTTTTCTTTATTTAGTACTGTACTGGACTAGTATTTTTTTAATTTCCTGACCTGCAGACGACTAATTATCTGTCGGCGCCAGGTCGCTTTCTGTCGGCATCGTCTTCTATCCAACAATGGTGATGATTATAATGCTGAGGAGAATAACCCATCTCTATTAAACTATCTTATTCCCCTCACCAACCGATTTACGATGCTCATGATTCTTACTGTTCTGGAAGTTCAAGTTCCGTCTTAATGTGGGAATGCGGCTGAATTCTGATCCCACTACTCCCAGATTACTCCCTCCCAAATGAACTTAATCTCTCCAATCCATTCATCTTCCAACTCAGGTTATTCTTTTTCACTTCTCTTATCTACTATATGCCCTAACTATTTACTTACTGAATTGAATAAGTTTCTGTGACCTTCATATCAGGTCATTCACTAACAAAAATAAAATAAAATGATGCTATTCGTTTATGTTATTTGAGCAGTGGGTTTATCACTCTCGTCTAGCGTATGCTTTTGCTAGGTCTTTCAATCTTTGCTGCTTTAGGTTTCATCAGGAAACAGTGTACTAGCTAGCTGTCTGGTATTTGTCAAATATAAATAAGGAAGTGTTTGCTCCATCTTATGCAAGGCGATTACCTAAAATTAACTACATGCACCTGCGATTTGTTACCTACAAACAAGGACCTGTCTGATGCATTTTGAACCCGTTATTCCTTCCGTCTCTCATTCCCTTTTTGTAAACTCTCTTCATGAGCTAACATCATGCACATCCTTCGTATTTCAGCTTCAATGTGTCAAAATATATATCCCAAAACTACTCGCCTTTGCAGCTGAAGTGGTCGCCAAATGTCAAGGACTCTTGCAGCAATTGTAGGAGGTGCTGCAGGAGCCGTGGCATTGGTAGGGATTGTGGTTGCCATTTTATGGTTCTGTATTTTTCATAAAAGGAGCATTTCAAAAACTTCCGAGACGGGATCTTCTGATCCATCTGTTCAAGGTGATATCTCCTTTATTATTTAAGTCAAAAATTTCATATTTATTCTTCCAATAAGATCACTTCCTCAAGTATCTGGAGGACTTGCAGTTGGAAAAAATGCTGGGATTGAATTGACCTTACGAGATGCCAGACGCTTCCAGATAGAAGAATTGTCTTTGGCGACAAAAGGTTTTAGTGATAAGAGTTTGATTGGCCAAGGCAAATTTGGGGAGGTGTACAAGGGATTGCTTCATGATGGTATGCTTGTAGCAATAAAAAGGCGATCTGCTGTGCCCAGTCAGGACTTTATTGATGAGGTAATATTAATTATGTACATCTTATGGGAAGTACTGCACATATTGTTTGAGTTTTTTCTTTAATCATACTGGTCCCTTTGAGCCTATCCAAAATTTCGTTCATCGTCCTAACAAGTGACTATAGTAATCCTTTAACTAGAGCCTGTGTGACCAAATGGCTTTTAAGTTATATGCTATAATCGACAGACAGAAGGCATTAAATGCATCAATTTACCTCCCGAAGAACTTGGCGTTTTCATGCCTTTATCACTTGTCTGATTGCATGACAATGTTTTGGAGGTTTACTTACCTCACTCATAACACAGCTTCCCTTTGCTCTTATTAGATTCATATTTGTGCAGAAACTAATATGAATTTCACTATGAAGATGCTCAAACGTTCCTCTTAGCAAAGTGAAATTGACCGTGAGACAAAATTTTTACTTCAAGTAGACTTATTTTTTATTGGATAAGGTAAAAGTTTTATTAGAAAGTTTGGGCATGAAAAACCTGAATATTAGAAGTATACCCAAAAAAATAGAAAAACTACAAAAAGATATCATTTTCTACAAACGACAACCTATCTTCTATACACACTTCAACTAG
>JACEIK010005046.1:35691-50699 GCA_018107945.1 Datura stramonium | reverse complement strand
TCGGAAAGCTCCAATATATTCTCTTGATATTCCTTAGGCCCCTTCAATCTCAAAGTGGGGAGTTTGCTTATTTTGTAAACATAGAGAATTGAATTTGAAATCTCGCTGGAATGATGCACAATCGCTAAAAAGAAACCGATGTTGGAATTATTTCCTCCAGAAAGTCGTTGGTAACTACATCGCGAGAGAAAGTGCTTCTTGCACTACATACAGAAAGGAATTTATTCTTAATCATTGAAAAGAGTGAAGGTGTTATAATCTCGAGGACATTATTAGCACAACTTGAATTAGCAGAACATTGACAAGAAATTCAAGGTCTAGAGAGGGTGTTAATTGCGTGGAAAGTATTAGTGCCGGTCGGCAGAGATATGAATGTTGCATTAATGATCTTAGAGAAAGGAGCAATGCCTGAACAACGCCATAGAGGAGGAATGCATGAATGGTTGCAGAGAGATGAGTTGTGGCACCAGCTGCTGGAGAGAGAAGCGGTGCCGGAACCAAGAGGAAGAAGAAAAGGAGAAAATAGGTGAGACAAGTAACACACATTAGCACGCACTGATCATCGTTTATGAAAGCTATTTGAGTCTCTACTGAGATTTTAGAGGTAAAAAAAAAAGCTTCTTATTGAATTGATTAAGTAACACTATACAAAAATGCTCCTTATTAGGAGTCACATGCTACACACATTATGGCTGATATTCTATTTCAATACTAATAAGGTAATTAGATATTTTATAATTAAATACAAAATACCCTAAGATATCATATTGAATATTTTGTATGATTTCCTCAAGTACAATGAATATAAAAGTTTATGGATCTTTACAAATTCTCTAGATATTCTAAGAGGCAGTGACCAACTAATTGCATCTACTTCTCTCTCTAATTTATCACAGTTTTCTAAGTTCCAACTATGTGTCTGTGTCAAGGATCACATTCTGGTAACAATTACACCTCAGATTCTAATTGGATCTGTAAGATATCAAGCTACAAATCTGGCCTCTTGGCGGTAAAATCTTTGAGAGTTTGCTTTACCTTGTGTCAATATCATCAAGTAAAAATATTTATTACTTTCTCCCAATCATGCTATTATTTTATTGCTTTATCTCCTTCCTGAACTGTCGCCGACCACCAATAAACCCTTTTAAGTTGTCAATGAGACCTTCCAATTTGAGAATTACCTTTTGCATGGTTAGCCCAAATCCTTCACCTGAACAGTGTCCTTAAAAGTTCAAATCCAAACACAAGAGAAGCAAGCAACTTCTTGTTATATTTGAAGCATCTTTTAGTTGCTTCCCTTGGACCACTCGTCTGTTATGTGATCAACATGATGTGAATAAGGCATGGCAAATCCAAGCTGCGACTGAGATGGGCTACGGGTTTGGGTCTTTGTTCCATTTGTGTTTTACAAAGAAGTTAACTTCCACAACATTTTAGTCCCTTCGGCTTTAACTTAAAGGACCATCTGAATTCTGAGTGAACCTGAATATTAAGAGGATGAAACATAACTTAAAGGTATGCTGAGAGAACAGTTTTTTGTGACGTCTTTGCTTATCTCCTTCTTGTGATTGTGTCTGCAATGGGAGAAGGGACCTAGGGGTTATCTGGGTCACAAATTGATAAAATTGCATTGCACAACTGGCAATTGGAAAAGGAAAAAAAGAAGAAGTGGGTTATGTGGTCACATACTGAGAAAAATAGCTGTGTGGAATAAAGTGTGTACTCTATGGTATTTGATTCCGTTCTTGCTAACCGTGGGAGTCCTAAGTATCTTGCTGGACAAATTAAGTTATCGTGACAATGCATTCTTTATAAAATAAAAAGTTCTCTTCAGCCATTCCCCGTGAAATGGGGGAGACTCGATTACTGTAAAGAATCTTTTTTGAGCTTAGATACAAACAACCCAGTCACGTGCTCAATTGAATGTGCAACCATTAATAGTGTCAGAGGCACACTTCCATTCCTGGGTTGTCATGGTATTTGATATTATTTCTATTTTGAACTTTTGTTTTACAATTCAGTTAAATTGAATCAAATTGAAACTTATTTCAAGTTTTCAACTGATACAAATGAAAAAATTGAGTTAAACTTTTTGAGAACCTACGAGATTCAAATTATGGTAGACGAGCGAGTTTTCTTTGTAGAGAACCATCTTTTTGTTTACAATCTTTACTTTTGTTTTTCTCTTTTGTACAGGTCTGTTTCTACCCATATCAATTAAATTTTACTTTGTAAAAAGTTAAAGAGAAACAAATGGAAAGAAATTAATAGAATACCCCTAGAAATAGATCCCCATTACTCGGGTATCTTTCCTCTTGGCCATGAATAGGGGTCTACAAGTGCAAGTAAGCTCAAACCGTGGACCAATACCCCAGGCATGTGATTTATCTCCTGTTATCACATGTGCGAAAGAGTCCCACATCAGCTATTCAAGGGATGAGTAGTCTCTTTAATATGGTTTGGGAAATCTTCACCTCTTGAGCTAGCTTTTGGGGTTGAGTTAGGACCAAGGTCCATTTGTTTAACATGGTATCCGAGCAGGACTTATCCCCATTCTCGTTTTCTGATGTTGGTTCCCCATGTTAAATTCCACGCTTCAGATTTCTAACCCCGGGCGCTAAGGGGTTGTGAAAGAGTTTCACATCGGCTATTCAAGGGATGGGTGCGCTCATAGAAATCCTCACCTTTTGAGCTAGCTTTTTGGTTTGAGTTAAGCCCCTAGGTCCATTTATTTGATATACTCGGAAGATCTACAGATGGTAAGTATTAAGCTGGTATGCTGATAAATCAATGACTATATATGCAAGTAGCTAATATAAATGCCTCTCATCAGTTGTAGGTGTATCAGAAATGACTTCTGATTGTTCGTATGACTATGTGTTCATTGTTTATATTTTGTTGTATTCAGACTGTATCTCCTGTACAGGTTCGCTATCTATCATCTATTCAGCACCGGAACTTAGTCACCCTCTTAGGGTACTGTCAGGAAAATGACCAGCAGATTCTTGTCTATGAGTACATACCTAATGGAAGTGTGTCCATTCACTTGTATGGTAATCATCTTTTTACTAAAACTTCTGTTTCATCCCTTTCCATTTTATATTTTTTTGTTACCAGTATTTAGTCCCAGACAAAAATGTTGTGAACTTTCTGTAAGATGCAATATCTTTTTCTGGTTGATCTTTATTTCATGGGTTTTTCTTCTAGGTGGCGGTACACAAGAGAAGCTAGAGTTCAAGCATAGGCTTTCTATAGCTCTAGGAGCAGCTAAAGGTGATCCTCTGCAAAATCAGTGAGCATTTGGGCTCCCCTGGTATTGGTTTATCTTTTGTTCAGAAAAAGAATTATGCCTGCAATGTAGTGGTCTGGCAAAGATAAGCTTTCACAATACTTAAGAGCCCTGCATCAGCTTCTTTGAGTTGAAATACTTTTACAGTATTGGTTCTTATGCTTCATTCTAGCTCAATGTTATATATGCAGGTCTTGCTCATCTTCATTCTCTAAGTCCCCGCTTGATTCATAAAGACTTTAAGACAGCAAATGTTCTTGTGGATGAAAATTTCATAGCTAAAGTTGCAGATGCTGGATTACGGAATTTTCTTGGAAGATTTGAGGTTGCAGGCCCATCTTCTCAAGTGGCTGCTGATGAAATATTTCTTGCTCCAGAGTATAGTGTTGTTGCTTCTTTAGTGCTTATTTTTTGGAACATCTGTCCTTTCATTCTGTTCTCCCCAGTGGCTCAGCAGAGATATGATTCATGTGAAGATCCAATGACTTTTTCTCATTGTTCTGTAGGGTCAGAGAGTTCCGACGATTTTCTGAGAAAAGTGATGCCTATAGTTTTGGTATATTTCTCCTGGAGCTAGTTAGCGGCCGTGAAGCAACGGATTTACTATCTTCAGATTTGAATGTAAACATAGTTGAATGGGTATACCCTTGTCAGACCAAGCTGATGCATTTAAAGCCGGTTTCTCCTCAAATGTATCAACAAAGATATTGAGGCCCCGAAACTATGAGACAATCAAGGAATTGAGCTAGTTATGCAGTTGCTAATAGAGTATTTTTCTCATTTCAGGTGGAGAATTATAAAGACTCTGGAAACATATCTGCAGTCATTGATCAAAGATTGGGGAATAGCTTCACCACAGAAGGCATGGAAGAGTTCATGCAATTGACTGTCCGTTGTGTTGACCCTTCAAGTGAAAGGCGGCCTGCCATGAGTTATGTGGTGATGGAACTGGATCGTATACTGGAGAAAGAAATGAGCTTGACAACAATCATGGGAGAAGGAACTCCAGTTGTGACTCTTGGAAGTCAACTTTTTCGGGCTTCAAAATAAGATGAAGTGAGAATTAAGCTTCTTTGTTGTATTAATTCTTTTGTTTGTGTGAATTGTCAGATTTATTTACAGAAACACCAGATTGGAAAGAGAGATGCATCCAGCTGTTTGTTAACTGTAAAAAGAGAAAAAAATGACAGCTGCGTTTTTTTTTTTCACTTTTATTCTTTTCCTCTCATAAATGTAGTCGAAACGTTGTGGTAAACAATTATTTGTTGATAATAGATGAAGATTTCCTAGCGTGTAACTTTTGAATCTTTTTGTTTAGCACTCCTTTATTCCATCTTGTAAGGCTTCTGAAGAATGGAGGTTACGGGCAGGAATACTTGTCATTTAACACAAATCAATATAAATGGAAGAGAAACATGAATACATTTTTTTGGCACTTGGTTTCCATTTTAGAAGGACAGTACTGTTGTCTTTATTATCCTGATGAATTTTTTGGAGCCAAACGGGGCACACCCACGAAAATACTTTCCATTTATAAAAAGCACAACAAGGACTACTTCTAGGCCTAGAGTACCATCAGTTCATCCACGAGCTTCCGCATTCACTTCACTCTTTCAACAGTGAATATGAAAAGGACATTAAAAGTCCAAGATTAATATTTGTGATGTCAAATACGCATGCAAACACCCCCTTGTGATGTCAAATACGCATGAAAAAAAAAAGTAATCATCTTGGCATATAACATCAAGGAGAAACGACACCCTGTTTTGCTTTGAGGACAAGCTCTTCTGTAGTGGTCCCAATTATCTCATTTGCACGCTTGAGACCAACACAAAAATACCGTCCAATTGTATCCTGAACAGGAACAGAATAGTATATTAGAGGCAAGAGAAACATATAAATATTCACTTCAGGGATTACTTAAGGTAGCAATAGCCTTCAATAGCCAACAAGAAAGGGGCTTATCATACTAATTACCAAGGTATGCATATTTGATGCATAATTTCCTGGATCCCATCCAATAGCATCTTCTTTCTCCATGTTGAGAAAATGATGATTTCCTAATATCTCCATAAAAGATTAGATTTGCATTCCCTAGTCTTATCAATAATTGTTACACTTGAGTCACCTCGCTTTTATATGCTATTTAATGGACATCTTAAGAAAATGAGAAGTAGTGTCGTAGGAACACATCTTCCTAAAAGTAAGTCAACTTCTGGCAATTATTTTCTAGTGTTCCGTTGGTGAGCAAAAACTATTCCTCTGGAAAAAAACATTTATTAAAGATTGATAATAATGTTGGCATACCGGATAGTGTTTTCGCGAACTTAGTAGCATTAAAATTAATAATAATGTCTAAATGTTGGCAAGTACAATGATGTTAAGTTAAAAGTTCAGAGAGTTGTGAAAGAAAATACTTCTATCCACAAGCGAGGGAAGTCATTTACCCCCTGTTTGGTGATAACTGTTTCCCTGAAAAACGTTTCTGGTAACCAATGTCAGGAAAGGCCAATTTTTTCCTAAAATATATTTATGGTCTCTGCTTCCAATAAATCCTTATTGTTAGAAGCTCGCTCAACATTATGAAGACGGATGAAGCCGAAGTTAGGGCACTTAGCCTCACTTAGTGCTTTACTACAAGCACCAATTCATGTGCCTCGTGGCCCCCACGGGCTCTGTCTTCAAGACGACAACATTAGACACTAGGTGAGCGCAACCAAACAGAT
Source organism: Datura stramonium (assembly GCA_018107945.1). Lineage (NCBI taxonomy): Eukaryota > Viridiplantae > Streptophyta > Magnoliopsida > Solanales > Solanaceae > Datura > Datura stramonium. The sequence continues at coordinate 44,684 of JACEIK010005046.1, read as the reverse complement.
GCTGGGAACCCCCCATTCCATCTTGCAAAGTGATATGTTAATTGTTAACAGAACATTATGACCATTTTTTTTGGTGATTAGGAATACAAAATTAGAAATTTAGTCACAGAACGCATAAATAACACCTTTATATCTATAAGAAATTTATAATGATTTTTAAACTTTAACATGATTTTAACTTCATACATTTTGCATGACGGTAGAGCACCTTTCTTCGCTAAAGCAACGTTTATTTGCACTCGACGCTCAAAGCCCCAAATTAGACTTTAATGCTTTTCTACATAAAACCTCTTCGTCCTAAAAATCTTAATTTGTGTACAAGTTATTTAACATCCCGTTCAACGAAGGTAATCTTTCACATTTTCCTGGATTCATCAGGCAGGCATACGCCAATTCCATCAGTGTTGAATTTGTACAATATCCACTTTCATATTGTAAAATACTTTGCAGGCGTTTTCCAAGTATACAAATAGAGAATGCTCATAAGTTATTAAACTAACTGCCAGAGGAAAATGGCATATTGGTTTAATGCTTCTAATGACAAAGAGGAGTTTCTCTTTACAAGTTTTCAGACTTCTAGTAAATTAGTTGTTTAAAATTGGAGAGTAACTCACATATTCCAGCAGATAACCTTTGTCTTTTCCTTAAAGAGGGTCTTCCAACAAGCTCAATCTTGCTCATTCCAAAGGATGATGTTTAAAACATTGACCAGTTAAAACTTAAAAGCACCTAACTTTCTCTACGAAGATACACATGGTGTGTGGTAAGGATCTAGTCAGCAAAGAAATGAGCAAGCAATAGGAAACAAATGGCTTGGCTGAGTTTGGTATCGTCCAAATACGGATATCCATAAACTATTTTCAAGTGGTTTAGTCCATACAATGAGTGGGAGATTTCTATATGTGATTCCTAGAAGTGTCTGCATCTAAATATATGGCAGCAAGACAAGCTTGCAAGAAAAGAAATTTACTAGGTCAAGCAAAAGAAAAGAAAGCAAAAGACTAAATACAGAAAACCAATCTTACCCGAGCAACAATGCCTAATTTGTCTAGTTTCTGAACAGCATCATCTACATCAAAGTTACAGCTTACACCGAACTCTTCTTTTAGTAACTCCTCGCAGCGCAGATCAAGATCCTATACCATCACTCCGGAAAATGGAAGATAAGTTAGTAGCGCAATAATGGATGGACCCCATGGAAGCATGCATCAAGGAAAAATACAAGATAATATTCATATGCATGCCAAACATGCAGAGAGATACAAGTGTTGTATACCTCCAAAGTAGCTTTACCCTGTTCCATCAAAATGAAAAATGATATAATAACTTCCTTTACCTGCAAATTTGACATGGACACTGTAAGCACCAGCTGTAACATGTTCAACTAATCTAGTCCTAGAACATTGTATCAGAGTCAGTAGCTACATTCAGTACCAAGTTACCAACCAATAATATTCATTAAAAGTGGGAACCTTGAGTATATGTTTAAACATTTCTGAGTTTCCTATAACGGCACATCGATATCGCAAATATTTTCCTTTCATTTCTTTGAGTTCATAATTTTTTTTGGATGAAGTAAGAAAGTTTCATTAGTAGGCATCAAGGAGATGCAAAAATACAAAATAAGGATTGAGCTCCATTACAAAAGAAATCTAAGCTATTGATAAGGAGCTTATAAAATCCACAAAAGCATCTGCATTAGTTACAGGGGTAAGGAAATTCCAGCTAAACAGATTAATTAAACACTTAGGACTTCAGAGAAGAGGTTGGAGTTGATATGCCATCAAAGCATCTGCTATTCCTTTCTGTCCATAGACACCAAAAGATGACTGCTGGAACCATTCTCCAGATTTTTCTGATGATTTTATCAACTCTCCAAGAATACCAACATTCATATGCTTGCTTCCCCGACTTAGGTGTCACTTCAAATGCAGTGAGGAAGAAGTTCCAAACTTCAGCAGCAACTGGGCAGTGTAGAAGGAGATGGTTGACGCTTTTTTGAGTTTTGCTGACACAAATAACACCTATTTACCAATGTGATGTTTCTTTTGCATAGGTTGTCTTGGGTTAGAGATGCCTCTCTTAGAGCTGTCCATGTAAAGCATGTAACTTTGGTGGGACCTTTTGTTTTCCAGATGTGTTTCCAGGGCCAGTTATCAATCAAGCCCTGGGCACACTAATGTTTGTATCCTTCCTCAACTGTGTATTGACCTCTCTTGGAACCCACCTAGTAGAGACTATCTGATTGTCGTTCATCAATACTATGGCTTTCTAAGAGACTTAGAACCCATGAACTCATTAACCTCCCAGTCTTGGAGGTTCCTTCTTAGGACTGGACCCCATGCACCATTATCTCTATTCTGGGAAATAGAGGAGTCCCAGTTTAAAGCAGCAAGGTAAATGTTGGGGAAAGTATCCATAAATGTAGTGTTTCCAAGCCACCTGTCTTTCCAAAATTTGATGTGAATTCCATTCCCAGCTTTGAAGGTTGCATTTTGGAAAAAGTCAGCCCAGTAGCTGCTGATGTTCTTTCATAGGCCAACACCATGGGTGTGTTAATCTTCTTTGTGCACTAGTGGTTGTACGACCCATATTTGGCTACAATAATCTCTTTCCATAGCCCAGGTCTATCTTGCCCATATCTCCATAACCACTTCAAGAGTAAAGCTTTGTTGTGAGAACGAAGATCTTTGATTCCCAATCCACCTTGAGACTTTGGCTTGACAACCTCAATCCATTTAACCGAATGGAATTTATGAGATTTACTGCAACCTTCCCAGAGAAAAATTCCTTCTGAGTTCATCAATCTGCTCGAAGACTTCTTCAGGAACTGAGAGTAATGATAGACAGTATGTTGGCAGACTATCTAACACACTGCTGATAAGAGTTAATCTGCCCCCCATTGAAAGGTACTGCACTTGCCAGGATGCAAGTTTCCTTTCAAACTTTTCAATAATGCCATTCCGAACTTCACTACATTTGAATTTAGCTCCTAGGGGAAGCCCTAAGTATGTAGTAGGAAAGGTGCCTGTTCTGCAGGAGAGGATGTCAGCCAACTCCTGAATGTTGGAGACGTCATTCACAGGGTATATAACACTCTTCAACATGTTGATATGACGTCCAGAGAGAGCTCCAAAAAATAAGGAGAGTTAGGTCTAGATTCATCATTTGAGATCTCTCAGTGCCACAAAAGATAAGAGTGTCATCTGCAAAGAGGAGATGCGAGACTGTAACTGAGTTCCACTTGAAAGCCTTGAATCCACTGCATCTGTTTGGCCTTTTCTAACATTTTAGAGAGTCCTTCCATAGCTAGAATGAAAAGAAAGGGAGAAATGGGGTCTCCCTGTCTTAACCCTTTTTGAGGGGAAAAGAAACCTGTAGGACTTCTATTGATAAGGACAGAGTACTTGACTGAAGTAATGCAAAATTTGATCCAACTTATCCATCTCTCCCCAAAACCAATCTGTCTCAGGATATGAAGCAGGTATTGCTAATTCAGTTGATCAAAAGCTTTTTCAATGTCAAATTTGCAAAGGACTCCAGGTTCCCCACTCTTCATTCTCCAATCGAATACCTCATTAGCAATTAATGAGGCATCTGTGATTTGCCTGTTCTTGATGAATGCATTTTGCTCCCCAGAAACCAGCTCGTGAATTACTTTCTTCAGCCTCTCAGCCAAAAACTTTGAGGCTAATTTGTACAAACTGCCTATTAGGCTAATAGGCCTGTAATCCTTAAGTTCCAAGCTCCTTTTTTTTTGCGAATAAGGGCAATAAAAGTAGTATCGCATGATTTTACCATGTGATAGTTAAGTGATTGAGTGCTGAGAGATCATCTGATTTGAGGATATTCCAAGCTTTCTGGTAAAAGGCCATGGTGAATCCATCCGGACCAGGAGCTTTATCAGGGGCACATGATTTAAGAGCATCCAGCACTTCCAGCTCTATAAAAGGGGATTCCACCAATCCCTTTCCTCCATATTTAGTGTAGAGATGCCTTCAAAGTTAGCATTGGGCCTCCAAGGTTTGCCTTCAGTGTATAAATTTTGAAAAAATCCAAGATCACCTTCTTGATTGAATTTTTATCTTCAGTAAAGTCATCCCCTATTTTCAGTCTGCAAATGCAATTAGTTCTTCTGTTAGAATTTGCCATTCTTTGCAAGTATTTGGTATTCTTGTCCCCTTCTTCTAGCCACAAACATCTTGATTTTTGCCCCCAACAAGTCTCTTCAGCAATTGCAATCTGCTGTAGTTCCAGTCTTAAATTAAAAACTCTCAATTTTTCCCCTGATGAGAGAAGTCTGCTATCAGTCAAGTTATCGAGAGCTTTCAATTCTTCAAGAGCCCTGTTCCTTCTATCTTCAATATTCCCAAAGGTTGTTCTGTTCCAAATGGGTAAGTCCTTTTTTAGGTTTCTTAATTTCTGCGGAAAGATGAAATCTAGAGTCCCAACCACATTATATGACTGCCACCAATTTTTAATTTTGTACATAAAACCCTCTGCCTGAACCTACATATTCTCAAAGTTGAGATATGAGGATGTGGCTTCCCCGTCTCCATTCTCCAGTAGGATAGGTTTGTGGTCTGATAGAACTCTTGGCAATGCTAGTTGTTTCATTGTTTTGAAAGTGTCACTCCATTCTGGGGAAATTAAGAATTTGTCGATTCTTGAGGCTGGCAATGAATTTTCCCCTCTGACCAAGAGAATTGAGTTCCTTGTAGTGGTAGGTCCAATAAGCCTAGATCCTGGATAGTGTCTGAGAATTTGATCATCGAACTGGATCTTTTTGTGCAATTCAACCTCTCACTTTCAAACCTGCATATGTGAAAGTCTCCTCCCACCACCCACTGGTCAGACCATAGTCCTCATTGCTTGCAAGCTTATCCCGTAGTTCTTCCCTTTCTGAATTAGTGTGTGGTCTGTAAACCCCCGTGAAGGTCCATTTAAAATCTTCCATTTTTCTTTCAAATCTACAAGTAATTGAGAACACCCCATCCTGTATATCAACACAATCCCAGTTCCTTTTATCCCATAGAATAAGAATTCCTCCTTTGGTTCCGGATGCTTTTAGGACAGCTCAAGTCACCCATCTGCTACCCCATATTTCCATCAGCTCAGAATTCCGCTCTTGGATCTTAGTCTCTTGCAAGCAGACAATATCTACACCCCATTTGTGAATAAGGGACTTGATGGTTGAGACCCCAACTTTCCAACTCAGGATTTTGATTTTCATTCAGGAGAGAATTGGTGAAGCCTGCCCTTTTCCATTCTTTCGCTGTCATCATAAGAAAGTCCCCAAGCCATATTCTTCACTGATTTCATCCCGGACTTATAATAGGATGTTCTGTCCCACCTCCACCACTCCAATACCATCTTCTACCACTCTATTACCTAATACTACCATACCATATATACCTCCACCATAACCACATATGCCTTATTCCTCCACCAAATACCCGCCTCCCAACTCGACATGTCCAGCCTTTGGGCGGTGAATTCCATGAGGAGTTACAAGAGGAGTTTGATGATGTTGCTTAACTACCAAATGAGGGTACCAAATGAGGGGATCGCACTTGAATTTTCAAGGTCCTCGCCATGGAAGAGAAGGTCGACATGGTCCTATCCCAGTAATGGGTAGGCATGTGGGTGTTCATAGAAGTGATGGCCACCGTGGCGGGGGTTATCATGATGAACTTGTCAAAGGTAATCAAGTTGAGAAGCTCACTCCCCCACTTCCTCCAACGGAAGGAGGTACTTCTTCTCGCCCTCTTAAATACTTCAAATGTCAAGGCTTTGGCCATAGAATGAGTGAGTGCCCCAATCGGCGGGCATTCGTTGTAATAGTTGATGACTCTCCTTGCTATAATGACTTGAATGATGTTGATGGGGTTGACATTGACGATCCTCAAGATGAGGAGTGTGAGGAGGAGGTTGGAATTCCTAGTGGAGTAACCAAGCGGGCCTTGGTAATCAAGAATGCCTCAAGAAGGGGAGATCAGCATTCCATTGTATGCAATGAAGCGAACTATGATAAGAGAGGCTATGGATGAGCCTTCGTGTGAACTTCAAGGTACAATAGCTACACTTAACACTTCAAATATTTCCAATGAACAAAGTGTGAGTGATAGCTTGTCTTTATGTGCACCTAATGTGTCTCTTCCATGTATTGATGATGTTAATGTTGAGATTGTCCAAACACTAGTTGATCCTTTTGAACCGAATTAATTCTTCTTGCAAGATCGATTTATGTCCACCTAGTGTCGACCCTTGTGTTTTGAATGCCAATGCATTGTCATGTGACACTTTTGTTGATCAACTTACCTTGAATGATGAGTTGGTCTTTTTGAGAATGATATTGCATGCTTTGACTCTTCGTCTTCGTTTGATTGCTCTCTTAAAGTATAATATCTTATTTGATGATGCTGAGATCATTTCTAATGTCGGGCATAGTGTTGTTCAACATGATAGTGGTGTAACTATCCATGGATATAACTTGTACCATAACCCACTATGGAATGTTGATGATGAAAGTGATGCTTATGATCTTATAGGTACTTCGGCTTTGAGTGTCCCAACTGTTGATAATGTGCTTGATGATGTTTTTGTATCTAATAGTGCTATTACATATGGGGACACTTTGAATGAAGTTACCTTGTCTGACACCTTTTTTTATTATCTCTTTACTTAAGATGATATTCATGCTTGCATTGAGGGCTTGCCTTGTGAGAGATGGATTTTTATTGAGACGATTGGTCATGGTTTTGACCAAAATGGATGGATATCGCCTTGACCTCGGTGGCCCTTTGAATGTATGTGTGTTGGTTTGGTTTAATTACACTTGTGCTAACTCTCATAGAAGGTGCTTTGTTGTTGTTTGATTTCTCTATGCTTTGCAAAGTTCAAATTCGAGGATGAATCCTTTTCAAGAAGGGGAGAATGATGCAATCCAAAGGGACACATGCTTGGATTATAGCTTGGGGAATGGAGCACAAGATATACAAAAGAAGGAAGAAAATGGCTAGTTGCATAATTTGGCCAATCTTAATTTTCAAGAAAAAGGAAGACCACCCAAACAAGGCCCTTATTCATTAAGGGCATATTTGTAATAGCCTTTTCTTTTCCTTTACTTAGTATAAAATAGTAGTTTATTTGATTTGAGTAGGAGATTTTTTGATGACCTGAAATTTGATATGTTATTTTGATTGAAGAGAGAGCTTGTCTAGCTTTAGATTGTTTCTTGTGTAGAAAGAAAGGTTGCAAGGGTACTTGATTTGTGAATTGGAGATCTTTGTGCCTTCACAACGGTTGCTAATTTCAATCATTTTTGTGTCTAGTTAGCTATCTTTCCTTTTTTTCTTATATCAACAACGAACAAATGCGGTAACTGAAACACAATAAACAACAAATGGTAACAGATATAAAAGGAAGGAACTACGTGAATAAGGCTAATATTACAACAGACATGCTGCTCCAGACTCCCACCAAGCCTAATCTTCACTTACCTACCTACTAATGTTCTACCCTAATTCGTGACCTCCATACCCTTCTATCTAAGGTCGTGTCCTCGATAAGCTGAAGTTGCACCATGTCCTGTCTAATCACCTCTCTACTTTTTCGGCCTACCTTTACCTCTCCTCACAGAGGCGAATCTAGAATTTTCGAATAGAGGTGCACCACTAAAAAAAAAAAGGAAGAAAAGAATGTATTAAGTAGGAATTGATTCCTAGTCCTCAAGCTAAATAACTCAACATTGAACCAAGTGCACCATTAAGCCTTCTTGTAGCATAGGTGTAACAGATAATATCAGACCAATTTTAGAAAATATACACATAAAATATCTAATTTTACGGAGAGTACACTGGATCACGTGTCCCATATTAAACAATATAAATTTGCCTGTCTCCTCAACCCACTATATCCAACCTCTCACACCTCCTCACTGGGACATCTGCGTATCTCCTTTTCACATGTCCAAACCATCGTAGCCTTACTTCCCTCATCTTTTCCACCATGGAGGTCACTCCCACCTTGTCCTCGATATCCTCATTTCTAATCTTATCTATCCTAGTATGCTTACACATACATCTCAACATTCTCATTTCTGCAAGTTGCTTCTTCTGAAGATGAGAGTTCTTAACTGGCCAGTACTCCGCCTCATACAAACAATCAAGATGACCATCAGCTTTTTTTCTTTTCTTTGATCCAGTATAAAATAGTATTTAAGTACATAAATATTGTTAATTATGTTAGACTGCGCCAAATATATCACCAAAAGATTTTTCAGTTCTATTATCCTTTGTTCCCCTGGGAAAGGAGGTAGATAATAACATTACTGAAAATTCATACAATCAAATGGAAAAGCATTTGAAGGGAAAAAGAAGACAGAAGCTACATACTTCTTGCTGAATCACATCATCGCACAAATGTAGAAGAGTACCCCTTCCACTATCTAGCTGTTTATCATACATTGACTGTGTAATCAAGTTTTGATATGTAGCCATATTTTGTTGAAACCTGCGGGCAAAAGGAAATCAGCTCCACTAGAATACCGGCTTGAACATGTTCTTAGTAATTAATTACGTTCTTTGCAATCATCTGATGCATTCAACATATAAAACCAGTGTCTCAGCGTCACAAGATGCACAACTTAGGGCACTCCATTCAAAGAGAGAATGAATATTACAAAGGTGGGCCGACTACACAATTAAGTTCATGATGTTGAACAGTTGAAGACCCTAAAATGAACAAAGGACAAGTGAAGAAAGACGTGAAGTGCAAAATACAGTTGGCAACTAAGAATAAAACAATATACAAGCACCGATACAAATAACACTTTGGGCCTATTTGGAAAGCCACCTGGTAATTGGATTTGAGTGTAATTGGGTATAACTACACAATTTAGCCAAGTAATTGTATAGTTAGCAGGGAATTGGGTGTCATTAGGAGGGAGTAATTACACTCTCTAATTCTCAGAGGGAGGTGAAAATTGCAAG
>JACEIK010005046.1:11130-34900 GCA_018107945.1 Datura stramonium | reverse complement strand
AAGACAAAATCGTAATTATTATACTAATTCCAATTACCAAGTGGCTTTCCAGACACACCCTTTATTTATAAATATTGATATAGATAGTACTGAAATCAACAGAACACTTAACGTGAAGTATGTCTTTGCACAATAGCCTATCACAGTGGAGAGGATGGCAAACATGACCCATATATCAGCTTTAGGCAATTCAAGTGAACTCACAACAGCCACCTGAAAGAATTAAAGAGTACCCGAGTTCAAAACAAAATTCTTAAGGGACAACAAAAGTCAAGCAGTCAAATCCTAAGGGTTTAAAATAACTAACCAGACCAACTATAGCAGACACAAGGAATTTGACCCAATCCATTGGAGTTAAGCTGGGGTTCTTTTTCTCTGGCTAGAAAAGAAAGAGAAAGATATTATCAAGAGAACAGTTTATAAGAAGCTGAGCCCCCCAGAGAAAAAGTACACATAATACAAAGTTAGGAGGCTGAAAGAGAACAATTAGAAAAAAAAAATCATACAAGGACAATTTCCAGGTCAGCCATTGGAATGTGTCTGAAATGCTTCACATAAATTCCTCGGTTCAATTTCGCTGAGGTACCAGCTCTTCTGCATAATTACAACTTGAATCCATTATTAGAAAAACACAACATTGTACAACAAGTGAAAAATAAAGGAACAAGGGACCAAAAAAATTATTTCAACAACTCAGCGATCTGATAAACATGAGCAAAAATGCGCTTGAACCAAATTACTACACTTTATATTTAAAAATATTTCCACAAAGAAAGCGAAGTTGTACCTGTAGACAACAATTATCCTGTCAAAAGTAGGCTCTTGAATTGTTATCTTGCTCAGCAGACTATGTAAACTGGATTCAGACAAAAAAAGTAAAAGTTGGTATAAGCAACAGGAAACAAAGGAGGAAGCAAACATTGTCAGTGGTACTGGCATTAATTCATAACTATTAATGTCAGTCGATCGGCTAACAGTGGTGAATCCAACAACTGGTCATCCGCTTCAAGCAGTTCAGTCAAGTCATTCGGGGATATTAGACAATAAACTTTCTTGCTCTAAGAGGTAAACACATTATGCATAGAATTGATTAATCCGATTTTTCCAATTACACTCAGGCTTATCAAGCTGAAATTAAAGGTAAATGAACAGAAAAGACAGAAGGGAATTACACGAAAGCATCCAATATATACTTTGTCAGGGATTTGCTCAAATATTGTTGCTACAACAAATAGGCATGCATCAACAAAATGGAGGGAGAGTTTTGATTAGAGAAGTTATTTGTCGATGCCTTCTTCAAGAATTTTACTGGTAATGAGACTACAAAGATCGGAATTTGATTAAGATTCCTGGTAACTATAATGAAGATGATAGATCTCTATATTTAATAAGCAATAAAGAACAGGAGGGAACACTTTGTCAGTATCAGTGGTGCATAAAATAGACAACATATGCAAACACTTTTTGTGGCAAGCTAATAGAGAGAATAAGACCTTTAACTTGGTTAAATTGGAGTGCAGTGTCTACAGACAAGAAAACGGGAGGTTTGGGCATAGAGACATAGGTTCAAAGTACAATTTGCAGCTTAAGTGGATTTGGAAGTTCAACAAGGAGGTGGGAGAATTGTGGAGAGACGTTACTGTATTTGTGACAAAATATGAATTTCTCAATCCATGGACTACCAAACAACCACATCTCTCCAACACATTTGATATATGGAAGCATCAGAGAATTCACTGGGACACTTTTCAGACATGTACTTCATTAGAAATTGGGAATGGTACGAAAGTAAGATTCTGGACAGAAACTTGGATGGGCTCTGCATCTTTAAAGGATCAATATCCTCTCCTATCTACAGTGGCACAGAATCCTGAAGCATCAATATCAGAATATTAGTCCAACTCTGGCTGGGATATTGCATTCAGACACAATATAAATGATTAAGAAGTGCACAGCCTCTGTTCTTTGTTGTCTCAGCTACAAAGATTGCCTCCTCTTCTGTCCAGAGATGACCCTTTACATGGAAATGTGATGCTAAGGGTGTTTCTCTGTTATATCATGCTACACGCAGTTAAGTCCTTCTCCAGCTGAAAATTGGCTTGGAAGTGCATTTGGAAAAAGAAAGCTCCTATGAAAGTGGAATGTTTTGCGTGGTTGCTGGCAAAAGGAGTTTGTCTCAAACATGAAAATCTTCAGAAAAGGGAAGTGAATTTATATGACAGATATTTGTTTTGTAACAATGAAGCTGAAGATATCAACCATTTATTTCTTTATTGTACGTTAACATATGGAGTCTCCTTTTTAACTTATTGGGAATTAAATTGGTAATGCCAAGAACATCAAAGGACCTACTGCAATTCTGGCACTTGAGAGGTCTTGGTAAGGCAGAGGAAAATGTGGAATACCATCCCTGCAGTGATATCGTGGACTATCTGAAAATAAAAAGGATTGCGAGAGTTTTTGAGACCAAATCTGAATCTGTAATTAGTAAAAAAAAAAAAATAATAATCTATATCTCCTCTTCCTTTTTTTTTTGGTGCAACATGGCTATTGCGAAGGACATAGGATCCCATGATTGCCTTCTTGATCTCATTACACAATCCGTAATGTAGCCTCCTCTTATACTTAATTTACAGCACTCTTTTGTTGCTGAAGTTAATGTATTTACCTTTAACAATTAAATAAGAAACAGAGAGACAAATTCTTTCATATCATATCAAAGCCAATCCCAACCATTGTTCCTCTACTTCTTAATTCTTATATCTATCTACTCTACGAATTTCCAAATGGGGTTATAATGAGCCAACAACTTCCTGCGTGACTCCACCTAGTTAAGTTTTCGGGTTGGATGCCCAATTTCTTTCATATCATATTAAAGTCGATCTTGGATAAACTCATTATCAACCATTTTTTCCTCTAGTTATAATCTCTGTTTTATTCTATGGCTTTGAGCTTTTGTATCTCAACCCAGCCCAGCAAGAATTGTACTGATTTCAGCTTCTCCGACTCGAGTCATTCCGTCAAGCCATTATAACTTTGCTCCTCTTTAGCCTGTTGAGCCAACTCTCTATTCTAGGCCCAATGTCTAAAATGTTGAGTCATTTTAGTTTTTCAAAAGGGTAATAGACAGAAGCCAAAAAGACACACAACAAAAAACAAGTCCGTGTGTAAATTCAAGAATAGAGTATGAACATTTTAGGCAACCATTATGCATGGTTTCGGAAAGGCTTATAACGGTTCTAGGTTATTCAACCCATATCTTTAAAAGTTTTTTTGCTTGAATGCTTACAGGATTTTACCCTTGGTAGCCCTCAATTTCCCTGAACAAATAAGGTCTTGGATGTCATGTTTCAGTCTTAAACATCGGATAGAATGGGTTATCCAAGTCGTCACTCAGTTAGCAGAGGTCAAAAAGGATGGAGGCATTATCTATGTCGATACAAGTGATCCTTACTATTTTCATAGGTATCCCTAGCTGGCTATCAATCTGATCCTGGCCTCTCTCTTTTTCATAATGCAAGGAATTTATTACTCCGGGCATTATGAAGACATGTTTGTTTAAAATGACAAAAGTTGGTGCAAAAACGAGTAGAGCTCATTGCTAAACCAGGTCCAACTAGACAGACAAAATGCACAACCCGTGGCAGAGATAAGATAATACACAACAATGCTTAGCTGCTTTATAACCAAAGACCAAAAACATTCGAACAAGAAAAATGACAAAGTTGCTATTGAAATCTTAATATCAACTCCTATAAGACAATTGGATTATCTCTATTCTCCATAATGCATGACATAATATGTCTCATGCTGTAAATAAATATACCAGTCTGTGGTTAATGAAACTTATTGACAAAAAGATTCACAGGTAACAAAAGTGCCTTATGAACTTTCTAAAGCAGCATATCAGTTTAAGCAAAAATAGAAATACAGAACAACAAAGAGGCACTTATTAGACCTGAGTTCCATATTTTCAATGCGGATACGTTCAACATATAAGTCCTGATCTTCTGCTTCACTGTTGATCTCATCATCCTTTTTTGAATCCTTTTTGCACTGTGAACTTGATCTCCTCGAGAAAAGTCTATGAGAAGGGTTCAGAAAGATAGGAACTTCATTTCAAGTACAATGCAAAAAGTAAACAGGTGTACCATACTTCTTCTTCTTTTTTTTTTGGTATCTAAAAGCCACACACCTTGTTTTTCTCAAAATCCATCTCCAAATGCGTGCAATAATCATATCCACTTTTTCCAAGAAAAAGTAATCGGTAGTATTATCAATTCCAATGCCCCGACGAAATATTACGTACTGGAAAAGAGAAAGTAACTCAGATGCATGATCAAACTGTTCATTCTCATCCTTTTTTCTTGAGAAGGAATAATACAGATAATACTGCATATAAAATGGACGATAACATGGTGATACTAAATGCAATTCAAATCAGATCAGGAAACTGCAACGAAATTGTCTCAAGAAAAATATATATTCATACTAGACATTGATATACAAAAATGTATATTCATACTACACATAGATATACCTAATAAGTTTCAGGACAACGTAAAACACTGATATACCATATAAGTTGAACAGCCAAAATATATCCATGTCCATCCATGATAAATAGTCAAGTCACCATTTCCCTTTCTTAATTGCTTGTGTGCACTATTACAGATTTGAGGAGCAGCCCTTAAATGATGATTTATCTTATAAAATGAAGCAAGAAGATGACAGGGTAAAAGATCCCAGTTTGTCCTCAGTTGTAACTTGTAACACACTATTTTGAATCCTTGATTGCAAAAATTATCTTCTCTTTTTTACTAAAAACAGAAAAGGCCAAAATTTCCACTAACCTATTGAATTTGGTTCAAAATACCCTCCTACCACCTATTGGGACAAAAATGGCCGCAACGTTATCCTTTGGCTTAAAAATACCCCTAATCTAATGAATTTGACTCAAAAATACTCTCCCTCCACCTATTGAGCCAAAAATGCCCCTAAATATTTTTTCCCTTGACATTATTTTTCAATTAAATTTTGTTCATTAAATCTTTTCCTGTTTAATATTTTCCTATAAAGTTTAATAAAGTTTTTTGGATGTTTTAAGAGATTCAATTTGACAGTTAGTTATATTGACAAGACAATTTCTTCAAAGTCCATGAGCAGACAAGTTTCAAGAAATTAATGTGTTATATTAATATTATCTTTAATTAGTGAATTTTGTTCCTGGAACACAGAGGACACTGTATAAAATAATTGTAACTGCTAATAGATTTATCAGTACAGACTACAGTTATAATCTACTCACTTCACAAAAACAAACTAGATACAATAATATGCATGCCTAAAATATTAATGAAAATTAATGCTATTTGCGAGTACAAAAATTGTCTTGGGGGCATTTTTAAGCCAAAAAATAATATTGAGGGCATTTTTTATTCAATAGGTGGAAGGAGGGTATTTTTAAGCCAAAAGATAATGTTGAAGGCATTTTTGGCCCAATGGGTGGAAGGAGGGCATTTTTGAACCACATTCAATAGGTGAGGGGCTTTTTTGGCCTTTTTCCATAATAAAAATTATCTTCCACCAAAGTCAACAACCCAGTAATCCCACAAGTAGGGTCTGGGAAGGGTGAGAGTATATGCAGACCTTACCCCTTTGTGGGGTAGAGAGATTGTTTTCAAAGAAAAAGAAGAAAAGTCCAGTAAGAACAATATAACACTAAAGTTCCTCGAATTAAATGGTCATAAACTTTTGTTCGTGTTTGGATTGGAGTGCAAATTCTTTCTGCCAAAAATCAAGGGGCAGCAATGAACATCCCCACACCTAATCTCCAAGATCTGCTATTGATGGAAAATAGTAGTTTCATAGCATCACATGTGGAGATAGAGATGATACGCACACTTAAAAAGCCAATCATAATTGTTGCAAAGCAAGGTAGAGGTAGGGAAACAAATGGAAACTATATGTGGATATAAAGGAATCAAGTAGTTTTCTTGAATCCCACACCAAAAAGAAACAAATTGGGAAATATTCATTCGATGAAAATGTCATAAACATAACCAGAAACTACACTTGTAGACCTAGCATCTGGGAAGTCGTTAACTCTATACCAAACGTCTCACCAAAAGCAAACACGTTCAATTTAAATTGTAACTTGAAGCTACAGTAAGAGTGATACCTTGTCAGCAAACTCTGGAAGGTTCTCATGAGGATGCTCTGCAAAGTACTTCTTTAGAAGTTTTTTGTCAAGCTGCATCCAGGATAAGGTAGAATGAATCATAAAGTCAACACCAACAAGGAACTATATCAAGAGAGCCAATAATTGTTGGAACCAAATTATATGTGGGAGCAGCTTGGTAAAAACCTTAGATTCATCAACAGAGATTGGAAGATTTAGAAGATACTGCCCAGAATGTGCAACATCGATCTCTTCATCACTCGCTATTTTAAAATTACTTTTGTCCATAATCTGCATCAGCATAAGAGAAATGAGGACAGAAACTGGAGAATAAATAAGTGCGCACAAAAACACAACTGTCAACCCCATTTTCCCTTAATCCTCCAGCTAGATATGGAGAAGCATTCAGAATTCACTGCTCTTAGAGCTTGATGCGAGTTTAAAAATCCATTATAAAGCTTGGTCTCAAATGTAAGAGAACGCAGTGTAAAATAATGGGAAACGACTTTAGAGATAAATGAATTAATATATAGCCCCCCATGATTGAAACACAGAAATATCCCCTTCCATTCAATTTTGCACATGGGAAAAATGTGCTAAGAAAAAAAAAAAGAGAAAAGGATAACGAAGAATGAAGGAAGAAAAACCTCCCACTCCCTGAAGAAGAAAACCTTGAGTTCTTACCGTTCACCTCACTGCTTGTCTTCCTCCCCTAAGCAAAACCAATTAGTTTTTTCTCTCAATGTCAATGGCTACCTCTACCATAAAAGGACAGGCTATGATACCTCTCATCTTCCTACAGTTTCAATGTTTAACTAGCAAGTTGATGTGCATCCACAAGGAAGCTAAACCAATTATTCAATGTGATACAGCCTCTTCAATTTCAGAGGATCTTACACTTAATAACTGATGCATGATTCTTTTTTTTTGGTTACATATTTTTTTCTAGGGCCAGGGAAAGAGGATAGCATATTTTGTCCTTGGGTGGGGTTTTTATTTGAAGGTCCATAAAGGTCAGGCCCCTCCATACAGGGCTGTAGATAGAAAGTATTCTAGCTTCCCTTTTTCTGGTGAACTATTGGACCGTGGGTCCACACATACACAGAGAGAGCGATATTGTTATATAAACAAATGAAGACTATATATACACACACAGACACATATGAGATTGGAGTTTTTATAAATTTAACTGGAACACTAATCTCATGACTAAAGATATGTGGATTCAATAGATTATAGCAGCTGATGGTGGTCATTGATAGGTCCAACAGGGGGGTGCTCAAAATCTCACTTGGGCAAATGCTGCTGGGGAGTCGGAAAGAATAAGACGGATGACGGACTTCCCTACCATCAGAGTTAGTGGCGCGTTCTTGAAGTGAAGGCTTAGCCTCCACCGCCTGCCATGTTTCCGACTCTCTTACTTGAACTTTTTAGATCAGTCGGCCAGACAAAATGAGGTTGATTCAATCAACTTCCAAATCCTTCATAGAGAATGTGACCTTTGTTCAAAGTGTTTAGCAAAGATATCTCAACCCTGTCCTTCTGGAGAACAAATTTCGAGGAAAAGAATATTAATGCTAAAACTAAACCATTCCCCAGAATTAAACTGAAGTGGCATTTGAGTTATCTCTTCTTCATTTATTAACTATCTGTAATCATTAGCCTTGAGAAGTCCTCTTTTATATAAGGAAATGCTTTCATTTGATGTTGCTCAAAAGAAATCCCAACTGCCATGTGATATCTAGACTTCAGTTCAAATGTTATGAGTGACACCTGGGCCAGCTGGATCTTTGAGGGCCAACAGATGAAAACTCAAGTCTCTTGCTCTCAAGTACACTGGCTAGGCAATTTCGGCTTGCATGTTATATTATGAATCTAAAAGGCTCACATAGCTGGTTCAGATACCAGAGAGAAAAAACTTTAGAAGAAGCTGCATCTTTTTTACCTGAAACAAATATGTCAAAAAATTCTGTTCAAGAATGTCAATCTCATCTGGAGATAACTTCTGCTGCTCCAATTTTTGAGCCCCGTTTACAGGATCAAACAAGGAGTATAATTGCTGCAATAACACAATATTATTGATCAACACAATATCAACATCAGCAATTATATTCATTTGCAGTCAAATGATGGAGAAAGCATATTTGATCAAATGAAAAGCAACGTAAAATTGTATTACCATGAGATCCTCAAATTGTAGAAGATACCAAGCATGAATTGTGTACTCAACTCTCTTGCAAAGCTTCAGAAATTCAGCCCGGTCAGAACTATGTTCTGCACAAGGGGGAAGGTGGGATCATTAGAACCTCAAAACAAAACCTTTACTTGGATAATCAATCATAAAAAAAAATTAAAGAGAACTAAACCACAGAGATTCGTCTAACATTATACAATTTTCATAAAGGTAGTAATGAAAATCATTTTAAAGAAAGAAAGAAGAGAACTAAGCTGCAAAGACACAGATATGATTTATGTATATCCAGAAGGAAAAACTTAACATTTGTGTTAAAAATTCCAACATATAAGACGTCAAAACTTATACAGTACAGAAAAATTTTGAAAGCTTTTTGGGATTTCAATCCAACAAGTGTCTCCATTGGTTTAACTGTGAATTTATGTGGTTTAACAGGATCCCTCCTCCTTTCCATCAGGGGCCTCCCCACCATTTGATTTGTACAGCACTAACTTATAACATTGGTTTAACTGTGAATATTATTTCTACTTACCTATACAACAAATCACACAGAAGGAAGTTATTTCAAAAGACTTACAATTTCTTAGAATCCACGAGGACTAGATGAAAAGATGGAAGCCTTTCTTGGCCCATTAGAGTATGTTATGCTTGTGTGACCATGTAAGGGAAGTGGAAGATTTAGAGAATTCCTGGTTATAGAGAATCCCATCTTTATTTTTTTTATAAAGTAAAAGGTTTCATTGATAATAACAATGCCGACATGGTCGTATACAAGAAAACCCCACAAATGTCCTAAAAGACAATTTATTGAGTAGTGGAATAAAACAAGACCAAAAGAAGCAGAATAGTTGATGAGAATTCACATAACCTGCTGCTAACTAGTTATGAATTGAGGTGGAGTTGCAAAAATAAAATCTCCATTAAACATCTTAATCTTAAATTCAAGAGAAAGTGGTGAACTTCTGAGTTGATTGGAAGCCTCTCACTCTGAAGAAGTACTTGACGATGAAACTCCTAATTGAGATAAGTCACCTGGTTTACTATGGAAGTTCCAGACAAAAATTAATCTGATTAATATGGGGAAATAATCAAAGGTCAAATTGTCTGTTTTGATTTTTTTTGTGACAAAAAAATTAGAGTGCTTGGGGAAACAGCATTAAATTTTCAAATTAAGAGTAAACTACCGTTAAGGGGTTTATATGAAGACAGATAAAACTCAGACGTCCTGAAACTAGGAAATCGTGGTTCGTAGTAACATGGTAGGTTTAAATCCTTGGCATGCAATAATTGCTAAACATCTCCGAGAGAGCAAAAAGTAGGGTATTTGCTTTAAAATTCTCCTCTTGGAAAGAGAGGAACAATGTTTCCTTGTTTTGTTTGCCTTTCTAGTGTAGTAAGAGAAACTTAAGATATCAGATTATTAGAGAAGAGAAAAGGGGTTTTGTGAGATTGAGAAAAAAGTGAAAGAGCACACATAGTACAGAAACACAGTAGCAGAAGAAAGTGTGGGAGAGAATAGAATTAAACCTATAAGGTCGGCGAGGGCCATGATGAGCCTGGGTTTGAGGATTGGAATAACAGACTCGCGCTCCAATCGGATCACCTCTTTCTTCTTGTCCATTCTCCCCCGCGTGATTCCAAAGACAGAAACAAGGGCAGGCAATGCTATCAAATTAAAGGCGACGCTAACGAAGAAGGAAATAAAAAGGTGGGGTGGAGTGGGGTGTAACGGCAGGAATCAATCAACCGACGAAATGAAACCATACATACATTACTATTCTTCTTTAATTTATTATAATTATAAGAGACTACAGTGCCTCCTCGGTAGGTCCTTTGGGCTCTTCTCTACTACTATTATTACTATTATTATTAGTTTGATATTGAGTATTCACAAATGAAACTCAATCGACGTGGCTCAATCGACGTGGACCAATATCCTAGAATTTTTTAGTTACTATAATAATCATTTAAAGTGAGAGTGAGGAGAATATATAATATGCAAATTAACCGACTTGAATGTTAATGCTGATGCTGATCAGTTGAATTGCAAGTAAAATATTTTAAAACATATAATTAATTCATCCCCAAACTGAATGATCTACTCAAAATAAAACAGAAACCCCAGATACCAATAAGTACATGCAGCAAATTCCTCATTCCTAACAATTTAGATTATACGGGAAGGAATGAGACATTTTTATTTTACCGCCAAAAGACGAGGGAAAAAATAAGAGCAAGAACTATATTAGCTACTTACTAAATATATCTAATTAAGGAACCATTCAACCTCCATGACTAAACCAATCTCCCCTATATCTATATGTATCTAGTATATACACCGACATTAGATTTGTCTAATGTATGTATGTACAAAATGCCCCTGAGGCTTGGTCGTCATCAAGAAAAGCCTTGCTGCAGTCTCAACTCAAAGACAAATGCATATAAAATTCGGCTGCATGAACATAGCCGCCTACATCTTGAGGTGTAAAAATTTACATCAATTTTTGTCCTGCCTAACTCTTGGAGCCTCGTGTCCTTGTGCAAGAACATCCTTATGGATTCCAGGGCCGCAAGAATGGTTTGCCCATGGATTCGCGTAACCCTGGATTCTGAGTAGACATGCTCGTCCATCCAAGACCACTAGGTTTAAGGCCCCCAGGACTTTCCTGGCTACTCATGTAACTAAGGGAAACAGCTTGTTGCTGTGAGGCATTGCTCATTGTGGGAACTCCCACGCCTATCTCACCATAATTCCTTGAAGGGATCAACCGTTCTCTTGAGCCTGATAGGTTATAAGAACCACTCTGATGCAGTGCGTTACACTCGGATAAAACACTGTACAAGCTCTGATCTGAGTTGTTTACGCTTCCAATGCTCTGAGATGGACCACCTACACCTCCTAAAGTAGACCAGCCCCCACGGGCATGATTCTCCCCAGAGAACCAATTCTGACTTAACAAGTCTCCACTGCTTAGATGAGTTTGAGACGGTGCTGACACATGAACAGAATTGACAGCCCAATCTTGCATGCCAACATTCAACTGCTCATGCCTAGGGAAAGAGTATCGACCTCCATCTGAATATAGGTTCCCCTGAAAATTCTGATGCATGAGGAGATCATTAAGCCCCTTTTGCCGTAGCTCCAATGGTAACTGCGCATGAAGCTGCTCCCTAAAATGACCAGAATATTGATCTGGCTCCACCATCAGATTGTTTGATGGTTGGAAGTCCAGCGGAGGCTGTCTCTGCTCACGATTGTAAGACGAACAATCTGGATCCTTGAAAAAGGGGTGGAATATTTCATTCCTGTTCTGAGGGTATGAACCAAAATGAGAAACAGCACTGGGTTCTCTGGCCAACATATCCCTCCCAGCATCCTTTTCTGTTGGGACAGCTTCCAGATTAATAAGACTAGCGGCTGGCTCATCAGTAACTCGAGGATGCCCAAGTGACAACTGCTCAGCAGAAGAATATTCATGACTTATGGGAGTGGCACACCCATAAGAAGCAGCTATGCTAACTGCTGGCCAACCATCACCGGTAGAAGCAAGAGGATCCCCTTGATCAACAGGAACATCCACACTATTCAACCCTTCTGGATACTCTGATGCAGTTGGAGAAACTTCGTCTGCCTGCTGGATTATATTGTCCTCGCTAGAATCCAGCTTAAAGTGACCTAACTGATTGCTCTCATCAAGTGAAACAAGATCAAGATCCTGATTGAGTGGGACGGGGAGAGCCTCATCATCATAATCAGTGTTAGCTGTGCTATCAGGAGTCTGTTCATCAAATAAGCTTGCGGACTCTTCTCCCTCCTGATCCTGACCATCATATAACCAAAGAGTTTATTTGAATCTTATCAAGCATATAGGAAAACTTCAAAAAATTCTTCTCCGGCAAATTATAATATAACTAAAAACTCTTGAACTGAAGTTTACCACTCATTTATTGGTATTTAATGAGACAGGGACCCTTGTATTTGGAGACCATCTACCAACATACGAGTTGGTAAGAATTTAGGATTGAAATACCTTTTGCCTCTATACAAATGTTCTTCTATTAGTATAACTGACCTCTGACTGTATAGGAAGCTCATTATTTAGGATTTCTCTTTTTCCATTTCAGCGCTCAATCACCCATCAGATTTTCCTTGCCCTCATGCTGATCAACCTAGAGCAAACTTGGACATTTTAACAATTAAACTAAAAGAAACTATCTTGGCTTTGACATACGAGTTGGTAAGAATTACGTCTCTATACAATTGTTTTCCTATTAGTATAACTGACCTCTGACTTTATAAGGCTCATTATTTAACTGCTCTTTCCATTTGCTTCTCGATCAACCCATCAGATTTTCCTTTCCCTGATGCTAATCAACCCGAGCAAACTTGGACATTTTAACAATTAAACAGCTAAAGAAACCATATTCCCTTCGACATGAACAAGTTGGTGGAGTCGCCTCTATACAATTGTTTTCTATTATTATAACTGACCTCTGACTGTAGAGGAAGCTCATTGTAAGTATTTCTCTTTCCATTTGCTTCTCGATCAAGCCATCAGATTTATCCTTGCCCTCATGCAGATCAACCTAGAGCAAACTTGGACATTTTAACAATTAGACAACTAAGGAAACCATCTTCCCTTCAAACACAAGCTGGTAAATTACAGCCTCTATACAATTGTTTTTTCTATTAGTATAACTGACCTCTGACTGAAGAGGAAGCTCATTATTTAGTATTTCTCTTTCCATTTGCTTCTCAATCAACCCATCAGATTCTTGCTCTTAAACCGATCAACTTCTAGAGCAAACTTGAGATATTTAACAATTAGACAACCAAAAAAGAAACCATCTTCCATTCGACATACGAGTTGGTAAGAATTATAGGTGAAACCTTTCACGTCTATACAATTGTTTGTCTATTGACTATTAGCATAACTGACCTCTGACTGTAGAGGTAACTCATTATTACTATTTCTCTTTCCATTTGCTTCTCGATCAACCCATCAGATTGTCGGCTGTCCTCCTGCTGACCAATCTAGAGCAAACTTAGACAATTTAACAATTAGACAACTGAGATAAACTATCTGGAACTTCCATTAGAAAAGCCCATGTCAGAAGCTTAGAAACATCTTCAGAACTGATTCCTCAAAAAAAAGCGATGAGATAACCCATTGACCCTCAAACCGCGGGAGAAAAGCTAAAAGTATGAACCTCTGCCACTTCCATTACCAGAGAGTGCAACTTCTGCTTCTGTATTATCAGTTTGTTCTGCAAAGATCCCATCAGAGCTCATTCTCTCTTCTGCTTCTTTATTATCAGTTGGTTCTGCAAAGATTCCATCAGAGCTCTTTTTCTCATTACCCTGATAAACAAAGTAAAAACAAATCATCACGTAATTCAAGCAGATTCTCTGAACTTGGATGTATAAGATGCAGCTCCCTAGACGGACCTTAATTTGGACATTCAGTTTCTGTTTCATTTCTTGACCTAATGATATTCTCACATGCAATTCCTGTAGTGAACGAGCCTCTGTACCCAATTTGCAAAACCAGCAGGGACATCCCTATTTGCCAGTTGCAGCCTGTACAAAAACACACTAGAAATTCAATGTGGAGACATTGATAATACTAGAAGAAACGTGTTTATCAAACTAACCAGAGGTCATGTAATTTGTGGCTCCTTCTTCCTCGTAAATTCAAATGGCTGTACATGGAGATTTTCCACACCTAAGGCGTTGCTCAGAGACCTGGGTTGAATGCTACTGTTGTAGCCATGCTATTCTTAACACGTTGATAGTGTTCTCGACTGACCTGAAATATGACGGAGGAAGGGAAGAAGGATGGGGTAAGACTATCAGCCACTGGAGATGAGAAAATAACATAAACTCAACGAGTGACAATAGTTTTTACAAAGTTTGCACACATGAAAGACTGAAATGAAAAGCATCTCATGTAAGTACTCAAGTGAAAAAATGGCTGGGCCAACATCTAGTTGAATAATGGCTGCAACATGTGAGCTCAAATTATTTGGTGAGAAAAAACAAACAAAATCAAGATCGTGGAATATTTTAAAGACTCGTAGATGTTCCAACCAAACATAACCACCTTAATATAGGGCATGTATTTGGCACCATCGCTGTGTTGGATATTGCGCTTGTTTAGCTTTTCTCCTTTCCTAGATCTTGCAGCCATCTTAGCTCCATCAGGCGAACTGCCATATGTGCCTTCCGTGAAGCCCTTCCTGAATACCCCAAAAAAGATATGTGAGTGTTATGACCCTTATAATGAGAAAAAAGCAATTATCATATTAAGAATTACAAATATACCACAAGAATTATCATATTAAGCTCAACCCAGAACAACAATATCAAGGAAATAGGATTGTTGCAACAACCTCCTACTATGGCATAATTTAGCAAAGTTGTCAAAAGATTTCAATATTTCTTCTAAATTATCCTTTATTGGCAGAAAAATCTCAGATTTTCCTAAACTAGGCTCTATTTATTCGGTGCACATCTGAACTATTTTTTGGTCCTGATTACCCCCAAACTTGGCAGTTGCAGTAACCTCGACCGTCCTAGACTAACAAGCAAAGGCGTGCCTTTTTAAAGTTCTTGGGATTAAAAATCAAATTCAACTTCTAAAAGGGGTGTTCTCAGCGTTAATTGACACATAATCATATAAAATGTTTTATTTTTTCCAAATTTGTATTTCTTATTAATACTAGTCAGGATAACCCGGTGAATTTGCACGGGCCTAATAATAACGTTATATTTATTATACATTGTGTAGCGGATAAACTAAAAACAGTTATCTCAAATTATTTGTTAGTTCAAAATAAAAGTACTTAGTGTAGCTCAATCTAGTCGTAATAGTTGTATTCTTAAAGACCACTAACACTTTAATTATGAATACAATGCCCGCAGACAAATGCACAGAAATGCCCATAAGTTCAAAAAATTAACGTCTTAAAATATGTGAAATTACCAAATTGCGCCCGTCCACATGTGTACCTAAATGAAATTGTACTATTTAAAGCAAAAAGTCAAAATGTTGAAATTACCAAATTACCCCGTCAACAAGCAAGCATGTTGAGGAGCTGCCTGCTTTCACATTTCTTAGTAAGTAATACAATGCATATTTATCGCCTTCATATTTCTTTTTATTTCTTCTTTAGATGCAACTGCTATTTGTTTTAATTATGTTTTCTTCTTTATTTTGGGCCAAATCTGTAAAATATGGCTGAAAATCTATTCTTTTCATCAAATAAAAGGATGTTTAGCAAAATAATGAAGTTCCTAATTGTATATTTCTTTCATTTTTCTATGAAGCAATGACAACTTTTCCCAAAAGGAGGGAAAAAGGCTATAACCTGGTAATGCGGAACTCACTGACTCACAGTAAGAAGCAGGGGTTTGGGCATAAAAAATTTCAGTTTAATAACAGAAGTCTGCTTCAAAAATATATATATGGCCAATCAAGCAGTGAAGACTTGCTCTATGGAGAAGTTGTAACCCAAAGTATGGCTTAATGAATTAGTGGATCACCAGAGATGTACTTAACACTTAAGGCTGTAGTGTGTGGAAGACTATCAGAAAGCTATGGCCTAACTATAGCACCAATATGTCCATTAGAATGGGGGATGGAATGAAGACAAGATTTTTCGAATGACTTTGGATAGGACAAACTAATCTAAAAGATCAAATCCCTGATCTTTACATCTTAAGCCTTCAAGAGTAGATCTCCACCAAACAAAGAAAAGAAGAAACACACTACTTTGCGTCTACAGAAGCTACAGTCTCTCAAATCACAGTGCCCAAGGTTGGAATCTGAGTGTTTAGGAGGAGGGCCCTAAATGATTAGGAAATTGACAAAGTCTCAAGCACGTTACAAGTTTGAACTCCTTCACAGGCACCTCAACTAACATGTAAGCCTACTGGAATCTAAACAATGTAACCTCCTTGACAGCTTTATGGAAACTCATACGGAAGGTCAAAGTTCCTCTCAAAGTTTCATGTTATTTATGGTTCATTGTTAGAAGGGCTTGCTTAGTTTGAAGTCCTACAATGAAGAGTCTACAATTTTCTCAAGATGCCTGTTACGTTGACAGGATGCAGAGAACAATGAGCATATGTTCTTACATTGCAAGACAACTGCAAATTTGTGGTAATACCCAAAACTACATTTGAGATGCTTAACAGTTGAAAGGGAGTGGGTAGAAGAGAGGCAAAAGAAGATTGCTTACTATGCATCCCAGCATGCATATGGTGGACAGTGTGGAAGGAACCAAAACTGAGGCATTTGAAGATAAAAGCAATCACATTCAGAAAATTAAGATGAACTGCATGGTCTCAAAACTCAGGCATTTGAAGATAGGCTTAATCACATTCAGAAAATTACATTGAATTGCCTTGGTCTTTTATTTTGGGTGTAAACAAGACCTAATGGGGATATAGAAGACTTAAAGTCGTTTGGTATGGGATTGGATAAACAAAGTTATCCCATAGTTGAAAGTATCCCATAGAATTAGTTATCCCACCATATATATGGGATAGCATATCCACATCATTATAGTATAAATGGTGGGATAAATAATCCCGGGACTAACTAATATTCCTTACCAAACGCGGGATTACTACTCCTGCATTTTATCCAGGGATTATTATCCCTTATCCCACGTACCAAACCCCTTAGTATGTTCATTAGGAAAAGTGAAAGTTTAGCTTTCAGTTTCGGGCTCTTTCCAACATCCTTTTGGACCCCAGTTGGTAAATCCCCTCTCCATCATCTTTTGATGATAGGTTTTTGTGATATATGAACACAGTTACCTTTATTAACAATCCCACCCAGTATATTTCTTCAATGTCAGGCAAAATCTTTAAAAAATGGCTGGAACTCATTGTTTTATTTGAGTAAATTTTTATCCAAAACAGTGGAGTTTCAGTTGTTTATCTCTTTTTATTTATTTTTAAGAAAGTTTTTAAGTATCTTGGATCTATTATTCAAGAGAATGGGAAGATTGACGATGATGTGTCACAGACAATGACGTATCACCTTATTGGTGAAGGGTGGATGGAAATGGAGGCTCGCATGCAGTGTTGAGTGATAAGAGGGTGCACAAAACTTGAGAGCCCAAGTCACGGTGGTGGTTCTATGTTCAATAAAGGGAGTGTTGGACAATCAAGAGCTCTTATGTTCGGAAGATTAAAAGTTGCGGAAATAGAATGTTGCACTAGGCATGCCAAATAGGATTAGATATGAAGATATTTGAGACAAGGTGGAGTGGATCAGTGGAGGACAAAATGCGAGAAGCAAGGCTAAGATGGTTTTGGCATGTAAAGAGGAGGGATAAGATACTTGATCTGCAGTATGTATGAGATGTTGGCTGCTCGATGGTTTTCGGGAGGATTAGAGATGAGCCGAAGAAGTATTGGGAAGAAGTAGTTGATAGGACATGGCACGATTACGAGGGGTGGGCATAAAAACCGAAAAACCCGGGCAGACTAATTCGGTTTTCGGTTTCGGTTTTAGTTTTGGTTTCGGTTTCGGTTTTTAATTAAAAAACGGTTTTGATTTAACAGTTTACATAAAAAAAAATTATAACTTAATTTCAAAAAAATAAAAATACTACACCCAACCCAAATCTCAAAGCCCATTTAAAGAATTATTTATATAATTGATACAATTGCTTAAGTTGTTTTTACAAATAACAAGTTTTATAATAGTTTTAGCATGTTAAGAAAATTCTTACTATTATTAATATGCTTTGAAAGAAAAAATGAAATATATAATATTTATTTAACAAAGAAATTAGGGACCATAGATAAAGTATAAAGACTCTTATTGGTTTTGTTATAAGGATATTAAGCATATGAGAAAATTTATTATCAAAAATTCAAATATTATGTATGTACTACTAAATGTAAATCAATTGATCCCGCTATTTTCTTTATTTAAAAAGTTAAAATTAAGCTTAGTTGAATTGAACTTTAGAATTCAAACTTAAAATAATTTATTTTGAATTTAAAGATAACAACTCATTTTAATTAAAAAAAGTATCTCATTTGTAAGTTAAAAATAGCCATTAATTAGGCCCATAACCAAAAAAACGAATTAGAAAAGCAGACGAACCCGAATCAATTTGAAAAGAAGCAGACGAGCCCAGGTGGATTTGGTTCGGTGTTGATCTTTATACATAAGCTTTGAAAAAAACCGAACCGAACCGAATTAGTTTGGTTCGGTGTTCGGTACACTACATGAAAAACCGAAAACCGAAAAAACCGAACCGAAATTTAAAAAAAACGAACCGAAAAACCGAATGCCCACCCCTAGTTACAGCTTATCGAAGACATTACCATAGATAGAAAGTTGTAAAGTACACGAATTAGGGTAAAAGATTAGAAGGTGGTAGAGTGTTGTCTCACTTGCCCTTCCATATTAGTATTCGTCACATTACTCCTATAGTCCCTGTCCATTGACTGTTGTTAATATTTGTTGTTTCTTATACTTCGATTATTATATTATTTTGTTGTAAGTACTATTCAAAATGATTTGCTAGTATTTTGTCATGGCTTCTTCACTTCCGTTATTTAATTTTCCGTACTACTTTAAACTATTTTTTCTTGAGTCGAAGATTTAAAGAAAACAGTCTCTGAAGGTACGGATAACCTTTGTGTATACTATACCCCCCTCGCAAGACACCACAAAGTGGGATTACACACGGTATGTTGTTGTTATGCAACACTATTTATTCTAACATTGTATTTTTTTCGTTCTTTTTGGGCCAAAGGTATTAAAAAGAAGTTGCTAGGGCATTTTTAGTCAAATAAAAAATTCGATCTAAAATAATGGAATTCCAACTATGTATTTCTTTTTATCTCTTCCAGAAAGAAGAGCATTAACTCTTCTTCTTTTTGGGCCAAATCTGTAAAAAGAAAAAAAAGCAGCCCAAACTCTACTACTTTTAGCTCTATATATAATATATATATAAAAAAATTAAAAAAATTAAAAAAATTAAAAATATTTTTAAAAAATTTTTTTTTTTAAATCATTTTTAAAAAAAACAGCCTAAATAATGGAGTTCCAATCAAGCTGTTTTACAAATTTGACCAGAAAAAAATAATATAAAAAGTTAACAAATCTAAAAATATAATAAAATATGTTATTTCAAAAAGATGCCACGTTGCGCTGAAAAATGTCTGGCAGCCAATGCCCATTAGGTGAGATTGGTTAGGGGAGTCGAGCCTATTGAAAAGCCAAGTCCAGGAAGGTCATTAGGACTAGACAAAGTTTGAGTGAGCCCCGAATAAAATGTGTCAAGTCTATGAGGGGTCCCGACCTATTCCGCCTCATTTATTTTCATGTGTTTCTTTCTTTCTTTCTTTTAAATTTACTAAATAAACCTAGAACATAAGACAACGAAAGAAAACCAACCTCAATATTCTCTCAATCATTTCCTCCTCCGAGTCTTTACAGCTCTCCAAACTTTCCTTCCATAACTGCAACTTCCCAATCATACTGCCACGAGAAGTAGAATGTAATGCAAACAGAAAAATGTTCTGAGATAAGGTTAAGAAAAGTACAGTAAAGAAAACTGCATACTTGTCATGGTAATTTTGTAATTCCATGTAATATGCCTTCTTGTTAGCCTTGAGAAGCTGCTCCTGACGCATAACATTATCAGGGTGAAAGCTACCAGAACAGATCATCTGACCCCTGCAGAGATGTCAGAGATTTTGATAACATGTGATTCTCAGAACATCCATGTAAAGGGTTAATCTCACATGTCCAGGTAAATGCATAGTTAGGCCTATATAGTAAACTATAAACAGAAACAAAAAAGTATTTTAAAAGGTAGATTATCCTTAATGCTTCAGCCATAGCCCAAAATCTCTCCAATCAAAAGTATAAAGTACTTGAAAATGAGAAGAGTTCAAAGATTACCTATACATGCTATGCCAATATCAACGTGTGGCAGCTGGGACTCTAGTGCAAATGATCATGAAACATACTAACTTATTACAAGGTAGTTTATGCTAACTTCTTTCGCAACTTGAGGTGTTGATTTAAGGATATATTTCAGATAATCGACATAATGGTGTAAGCTATAAGGTTAATAAGTGCATAATCACATACCTACTTAACAGAAGCCCATAGAAGCAACACACAGGTGGTCAGATAGAATGCACCCAACTAAGAAGGTAGGAAAGAGGTCTCAGATGGTTAGAGAACTGCAGTTCGAGGCCAAAACATCTACAAGATGTTAGTTCCATAAACGGTAAAGCATATGCTTCTCCAGACTCCTAAAGTGAAAGGACATTTGGTATATCAGGGACTAGATTGGGAAAATATTTACATCCAATGTGTGGGAGGTTGATTGCAAGTCATATTAGGTTCTATTAAAAGATAAGATGTTTGGTTCCTCTTATTGGTCCTTTGTAAATGCTGCCTGGCATACTAACAACATCAAATATTCTATACTATTTAATAAAAAGATAGGGATATGGCACAGATGCAGTTCATACATCCATGTACTATGATCCTCATAATCCCTTTATTTGACCCATTATTGCAATCGATGTATCATATTATCTTCGTACCAAACTACATCCACAAACACTAAACCCTTAGTTCATCTTTTCTTCTCCACGAATCTCTCGACCTCTCATTGCATCCTTAAAACAATTGCTCCGCGGTGAGATAACTATAATTTCTAATCTCATCGGAAGAACATGATGCTAAAATTATTAACTCTAATCTCCTCTATCTCAATTTATATCAATAACATATCCTAGCTTCTTTTATATTTATACAACAACATCAACATACCCAGTGTAATCCAGCAACTTAGGTCTAGGTAGGGTATAGTGTAGACCTTACCCCTGACTTGGAGGTAGAGAGGTTGTTTCTAATAGACCCTCGATTCAAACAAAAGCATATCAAAGTAGATCATAAGAAGAAATAACGAAAGTGAAGAAACCATGGTAAAATACAATAGAAAGCATGACAATGCATTCTGAAAAAAGGGATCAGTAACTACAACACAATATGTGATAATCGAAGTACAAGAAGCTGTAGATAGTATCAGAAATAGAAAGAGACCGACTCCCCATACGGAAGGAATTGCAAGACAATGCTCTACTACCTATTAACCTTCTACCCTAATCCATGTCCTCCACAACCTCCTAATTAAGGACATGTCCTCGATAAGTTGCAACTGATTCATGTGTAGTCTAATCACCTCTACCCAATACTTCTTTGTCCTACCTCTGTCTCTCCTGAAATCATCCATAATCAACCTCTCATACCTCTGCACTGGGGCATCCTTTTATCTCCTCTTTACATGCCCGAACCATATCAGCTTCGCTTCCCGCATCTTGTCCTCCATTGAGGCTACTAATATCTTGTCATCTTCATTTCTAATCCTATCTCTCCTAGTATGCTCACCCATCCACCACAGCATCCTCATTTCCACAACTTTTAACTTCTGAACGCGAGAGACTCTTTGATAGTAACAAGAGAAGTCGCAAGAATCTCAAGTACAAATTTCCAAATATGAAAAAACTAGAAAATTTAATATGGAACATATTGAGATATTAAGCAAAGAAAGACTTGCCACTTAAGAAAAGGATTTCCGAAGTGAAAGTTTTCCTCCCCCAATAATCTATAGACAATATCATCTAGTCCTGACCCTTCCGGCAAAAATTGCATAAGAAATCCTCTCTCATCTTCTGACAAGTTTGCCTGCCAAACCTAAATCAACTTCCATAGTGTAAGATATAAGGATAACTATACCTTTCAGTAACAAATATTTAGCATACACAATTTGATAGTGTTACCTTGTGCGAGAGGACCTCACTTAAATTTTTGAGTTCAAAAGTTTCATGAGGTAGCGTAAAAACATCAGCCAATATGCTATGGTGATGTGAGAGAGAATCCAAAAAGGGAGTCAAGTCTCTCCGTGAAATGCCAACTTGCTCCTTCTTGGCAAGAACACACCTTTTCTTGTCATCCCAAACCAGAGAAACGTTGGATCTTAACTTCAAATTATATCTTGCTAATCCCTGCTTCTTCTTCTTCTTCAATCCATGGGGGTCCAGAGAACAGTCAACATTGCTGGCAGCACGTAGACGTTTCTTCCACTGATCAGCCACCATTGTCAAAGCATGCCAAAATAATTACCACTAGAACATAATGATGCTATCTCAATTTTGATCAATGAGTCCCTCCCTATGAATGGTCAGTTGAGAGCTTCTAAAAACAACATAGAAAAATAAGTAAGCTAACTTTACAATTGCTTGAAAAGAAGTGCTCAATGAGCAAGAGCTTCCGGTTTCCAACTACCCACAACCTATCCTTGTTCACACATCAAAGGTAAAGTAAAGAGAAAGGTGGAAATTGGCATGCAATCAAGTACAATGATACACAAATGAGGTAAATCGTTTATTAAGGACAGATAGGCAGAAGAGGTAAAACATAATAAACAAACAAGCTTCATAAAGTGCAAAAGCTCATTGGCATGCCTGTTCAATTAAGGAAACAAGTAAGATATTTTTCAGTTACAGAATATCCGTACCCAAAGGAAAGCAGATCAAGTCAACTTTTAAGGATCAAATAGATTAAGATTACAGTGAGATTACTGCAAAGGGTGCGTAAGAGAACCATACAATCCTCGCTTCATTATCAACCTCCAACTATCCCCTTCCCCCACTCAATGCACACAGACCAGGGAGATAATTGGAAAAAAGAAATAACAGAAAGAGATAATGACCCGTAGAATTTACAAGACCGAAAAAGTAGAAAATACATCACATTAATACGCAGAGACAGTTATGTGTTGGATAAGCAAATTGATAACTGATTATGTACATAACAGAGATAAATTTTACTATATCTAAGAAAGCAAAGAAAAGAAGTTGTCGAATACCCACAAGCGACAAACAATGAAAGCCCAAAATACCAAAGACACTGATAGTAGGAGAATGTATAATTCTCGCGAGAAGGAGCAGGGTTTCAGATGCCTTTTAACAAGTAAAAGGGAAATAGAGGAAATCGAATTGAAATAATAAAGGATTGAAGGCTAATTAGATAAATCACAACACGAGACAGATATAAAATCGAAAAAGGACGCAAAAAGCGAACAAATAAAGCCCTAGAATATGAAGCCAAAATACCTGAATCAAAGTCAATACAGCTGAACGAGGCGGCAGCAATGAAGGGCGTCCGAGAAGCACAAGGGTGGCTGCGTTATCCGATACTTCTTCTGCACAAACCACAAGGGTACCTTTTTTTCTTTTCTTTTTCTTTTTTTTTTTTCTCTGAACCTCTTTTTGTTTGTTTTTTTTTCTTTTTTTCTTTTTGGCTCAGCGGGTCTCGTGTGAAATGGAATATTTGGAC
>JACEIK010005045.1:88860-119370 GCA_018107945.1 Datura stramonium | reverse complement strand
AAGTGGGAGAGTCAGCGCTGATTGGGCCAGATATTATTCATCAGTCAGAGGAGAAGGTTAAGCTTATCATAGAACGCCTACTGACTGCACAGAGCCGCCAAAAATCGTTTGCTGATGTACGGCGTAGAGACCTGGAATTTGATATGAATGATTGGGTATTTCTGAAAGTATCTTCAATGAAAGGGGTGATGAGATTCGACAAGAAAGGTAAGATCAATCCGAGATTCATTGGGCCTTATCAGATTTGTCGAAGAATAGGCCAAGTAGCGTACGAGCTGAACTTACCTCCAGAATTAGAGTCCGTTCATCCAGTTTTCCACGTGTCTATGATGAGGAAGTATATAGGAGACCCCTACAAAGTTGTTCCAGTTCAGGATGTCCAGGTTACGGAAGAGCTAGCTTATGAAGAAGTTCCAGTAGCCATACTAGACAGGCAGATTCGCAAGATGAGAATTAAAGATATTGCTTCTGTCAAACTATTATGGCGTAACAGGAACCGAGAGGAGATGACTTGGGAAGCAGAGGAAGATATGAAAGTCAGATATCCTCAACTGTTCTAGACATAATCAGCTAAAGGTGCATTAGTACTGTTGTCTTAATAATTGCCTTACATATGTAAATAAATGGAATAGTTGGCTTATGTAATGAATACTAGTGTTGTGTGGAGTACCTGTATTGGACTTTTCTGCGTTTCAGGATTTTTGAGATATTCCATATTAAAGGGGAGACTCTGCCAAAATTTTTCTAAACTAAGTCAAATAAGTTGAAATTTTGCAAGTAGAAGGTTACATTCGAGGACGAATGTTTGTAAGAGGGGGACGATTTTACTCGCTGTAAATTCTTGACATGTAGATGGCCTATTCGCATGTTGGTTAAGAGTTTTAGAATGTCATACGTGCTAGAAAAGGGCCCGGGGAGGGACTGCACAAGCGCCAAGTCGGCGCGTCGCAAGGAAAATGCGACATATATAAATCGCATTCGACGAATGCGACTTATAGGTCCCAACTATATAAGCCCCCACTTCATTTTAAAATTCATTCTCCCCACATTTAATTTCCAGAAACGAGCAGAACAGTAGGAGGACTAAGGGATTCTTTAAAATTCCTTCCTTTTACGCCGCTAAACGCCGTTCAAACTCAAATTAATCTTGGGTAGTGAAGTATAAAGCTGCCGGGAGCGTTCCTGCGGAGTTAGTTTCGTGAAATTCGGCTGGCGAACCATCATCCTACTGAGCTAAGGTAAGTGGAATTGCTCCAAATTAGTGTCAATATACTCCTAGCCCTAAAGTAAGCATTTCTCCCTTCTGGACTTCTGAGAAATAGCGAGTTTTCGATTGTATTTTGATAAGTCAAAGTTTGGGTTATATATATATTAAGTGATATTTTCTTTCGAGTATCCGCGTATTTAGTTCTAATTGACATATATGGGCGCGGTAGGGGAGAAATGGTAAGTGCGGCCAGAATTCCTTTGTTAATTAGGAAATCTAAAGCGAAGGTATGTAAAGCTAGTTCCTTCGGCAAGTTAGTAATCCGGTATAGCAAATAGCGTGAACTATAGAAGAAAGAATTCAGAAGTCGAGAATTGAGTACAGTATGAATCTAGCAAGCATGTTTTATAATATTATGATATATTCAAAAACGAAAGTTAGTAAGCAATATCAGACAGTCGAATATTATCTCGAGATACGAGTATAGCTCGGTAAGAGAATCGGTTTAATGTAGAAAAAGAGTTCGAATAAGAAATCAGAATACATAGTATTTCGAGATCAAAACGTGCTATACGTGATTGTGTTTGTTGGGAACTTTGTTTGTTCTATGAGGTACCCTTTGACGTCCTTACCACCCTTGGGTTAATAGGCGTGTCGACTCGCCGCTTGAAGAGGTGAGATGTCACTCCCAGAGAGTGGCATGTTGTCTCTGATAGGATGAAGATGGGATGTATTATTCCCCATATCGGGATGATCGACGCAACGTATAACTTACCCTCGGCG
This sequence comes from Datura stramonium, assembly GCA_018107945.1. NCBI lineage: Eukaryota > Viridiplantae > Streptophyta > Magnoliopsida > Solanales > Solanaceae > Datura > Datura stramonium. The sequence goes on along the minus strand of JACEIK010005045.1, from coordinate 117,380 downwards.
CTTGCGCCCGGGGCGAGATTACAAATAACGAATACATATTACGGTTACGATTCTGAGAGCCCTACAGGAGATCAAGCTTGATTATAGTCGAGGCCATTGCTAGAGTTACGAGACGGGCGTAAGAGGTGCTCGTGGTAGTTAGTAGGCGAGTGAGTGATTTATTTTTGGATGGTTTTGACTCGGGTAGGGTATATAGATTGTGTGTTAGTTGCTTCCTTCCGGCTTATGAAATTTGATATGGATGTATTTACATTATATATATTGTTATATTGTTATCTATTAGGCGATAGGCACGGGTCTCCCGTAATGGAGCAAGCATGTTCACACCTTACCTTCGGTACCAAATAGCTTGTTTTAGATTCCCATCGGTGCGAACGTTTCGAATGCTTCCTACTATTAATTTCCTAGTTATGTTGCTTATATTCAGTTATGTTCAATTTGCTTTGCATACTCGATACCGGTGGTGCGCGCCCGTTTAGGCGGCTGCATTGCTGCCGGTAAGTATGCATAGGCAGTCGATCCCTCGTTATCTAGCAGTAGAGTCATCGGCTCACGTCATAGAAACTTGATATTCGAGAGGTTTTACCTGTTTATCTTTTATGTATAGATGCAGCTGAGTCGGGGCCTTGTCAGGCCATCTTATCGATATTCTTAGAGGCTTGCGGTGCATATTATATATCTCCACAATGATTAGTTGTGTCGAGTCGTGTGGGGAGTAGTGCATATGATTAGTTGTTTATGTGTTGGCCGTGTGAGGACTTATCCAATTAGTAGTGGTGACCTTTGTGGAGTCACGTAGCTATTTAACATATGTTATTTTGATTCGAAGTAACTAGTCGGCATGGTGGCCTTGTCGGCTGCAGGTTTCCCTATATGTATGTGATTAGGATTTGGCGATGTTTATAGTACGGTGGCTATAGGCCTAGTCGTCCAGAGAGTTTGTATTGCCGCTATATAGCTCGTTGATACGTAAATGATTAGAAACCAGCCAGCCAGGCACCAGATGTGCTTAGGCTCAGTAGTCTAGCAGTTCAGGTCCTGATAGGGCACCAGGTGCCAGTCATACCCCCCAAGGCGGGGTGTGACAGGATACCCCCACATCAGGTTAGAAGAGAGAGATGCTGGCCACTGAGGCCAGCCATATAGCAGCTACCCATAGCACTTTATCCGTTCCTCCACCAACCACTTCAAGCTAGGTCCCAGCTGTCCATGTCTTAGTACCACAGGATTTCTTGTAGAAGATGACTAAGAGGAAGGCCTTGAAAGAGAAGAAGGTGAATGTAATGATGGATTAGGTCAAGCCATGGGTGAGGGCCAAGATCGATTAAGAAGCTAGAGCTTTACATTCCAGGCTCGAGAGTATTGAGCTTTGGCTCAATGAGAAGTAAGAAGAGCTACCAAACATGAGGGGTTTGCGAGATAAGCTGAATTAATTAGGAGTTAGGTCGCCGAGTAGTCATCTCGACAACCGACCATATTACTAGCCCCCCCCCCCCATTTCATTATTTGAGGATGGGCCTAAGGAAGAGGTAGATTTAGGAAGATTCTAGATTCATGAGCCGGTTGAGATAGAGGAAAAAGGAGGTCATCTGAAGTAGTTGATGAGGAGACATCCTGGAAGAGGAAGAAGAGAGAAAAGAAGGAGTGTAGGCAAGCAACAGCAGCTAGCCAGCAGATTCATAACCAACACATGTCTGAGCTGCAAGAGATATCTAGAGGAGTTGAGAGCTTAGTTGTTGTGCCTCTTCAGCTGATGAGTGGCAGGGACCCTTCAGGTGAGCCATAGTTAGCCTAGATTCATAAATAGGTCGTTGATGCAGCCAAAACAACTGAGGGGCAACCAAAGCCAGTACCATTACACCATTGAGTGTGCCGACCATCGCTGGCGCTGTGGTTGCTGAGGTGGAGAGTGTGCCTTCACACCCGCCTCTTGAGGATGATAGGAGCATCTAGAGCGCCATAGGTACATTCCTATCCTAGTTTTTATTTCACTACTTTTGGGACAAAGAATTTTTTTAGGGGGTGTATCTATTTTTATTTTGTTTATTTGAGGATTTTTTTTGTCGTGTTTCTTTTCCCTCATACATGTTATCTAGTAGAACCGGCGTATTTAGGATTTTTTTGTTTTTTTTTACTAGAAGTAGCTTAGGTGTACTTGACAGCCAATAAAATGCATATATATCTTTTTTTTTTAGTTTTAGAAAAAAAATGATCCCTTTTCAAAATTTTTGTGATTAGTTGTTTGTGTTTACTACAAAGCATGATCAATGTGGATTTTTTTGGCACTTGATAGATTCGCATGACAAACTGTAGCGTAACTGCGCATAAATCAGATAGGTAGTATGATGCAACTCTATACTCTGTATGAGTGAGGTTCTTACGTAGTTTAATGTTGTGTAAGTGATCTAGAACTTGTCTGATTGGTCTTTGCTTAGGTAATAGGGTAGTTTCTTAGGAAAGGATAATATTTTAGCTCACTTTTAGCTTAAATAGCCTTACCAGATGAAATGAATCCCTTGATCCCATGTTTGAGCTTAAAGTTGACCCTTTTCTTTGATTAGCCCATTGACCTTCCCTATTTTATTTATAATGAACCTATTTTGTCCTTGGTCCCTCTTTGGATGTTTCAAATATCAACTCAAGCAAAATGCCTAATTTAAGGGTGGCCATTGTAGGGGTGCATAGAAGATGTCGGAGAGAAAGGAAAAAACTAGTCAGTAAAAGGTGGGTTGTGGTGTGAAAGAAAGAGAACAAAAAGAATAAGAAAAGAAAAAAATTGAAATTTAGAAAAAAATGGAAAAATGAAAAAGTAACCACACCCACTAGTTGGAAGATGAATAAAATGGAAAAAAGGAGAAAAGAGGGAAAAAAAGTTGGAAGTGGAGCCAGATTCTACGTGCCAAGGAAGGTAAGTCACTATGTCCATATTTACCATTACCGTCCCTAAGCCCACACTACAAGCCAATTAAAGCCCTACAGTGATCCTAATTTGACTATTTGAAAAATCAGAGTAGAGAAAATAAGGGAAAGCCTATGGTATCACTTGTGCAGCATTTAGAACTTCTTTGTGAGAGTGAGAGCTTTGCTTGCTTGTGCCAGTTTCATATATATATATATATATATATATATAATATATATATATATACATACACATATCATTGTGAGTTTTTGGGACTTCGTTTGTTGTGAGGGTACATGGGTTGTATTGCATCCTGCCAATTATCTGTTTGAATAGCATTAGTTATTGCTCGGTTGTCTGTTAATAGTTTGATTCCATTTCTAGATCCCTTTATGTCATGAGTTGTAGTTTCATGTGTATACAATAGTCCTAGTTTTGAGTGTTTGAAGGATAGGAGGTCAGTACTTGATAGTGGTTATACGTGCAAATTTTGATATTGTTGGTTGTAGGTTTTCTATTTTACTTTCTCGTTAGGTGTCATGTTTATAGTAGTTGAGGGTGTTGATGTGTCACGATATTATGTCACATTCAACACTTAAAACCTAGAAAAAATTCTTGGTCTTAGGGTTTGTTTATACATATATGAGGTTCTTTTACTTTATGTTCAGGAAAATCATGTCAGGGAGTTGGATTTTGGAAAAAGAGATGAAAAATGCAAAAAATAGCTTGTTGCAGGTCTTAGTACGAGCCGAACTTAGGACCTGAAGCACAAATTTAGATAAAAATTCATAAGTGGAGAGGAATCATATGATTAACAGTACGAGCCATACCATCTAGGTGCGAGCCGTACTGAGTGTCTGTAACATGCGATACAGAAGATGTACATTTGCAACCAGTGGTACAAGCAGAGGCCATGAGTCGTGACTTCAAGGTATGAGTTGTATTGAAATAGTCGTGGTAAAATTTAGAGAATTGGACACTTGGCAGGCTCATGGCACAAAACGATTGCACAAGTCGTATCAGCATGGTATGAATCATAGCAAGGACTGGGTGAGAAACATCAGTGATGCCAGGTTTCAGAAGTTCAAGTCATGAAAAGCTGTTACGACTCGTAGTATCATTTTATGAATTGTACCAACCTCCCGTACTTGAGAAGACAGAAGCTGCAGACTCATACTATGGAAGCATACCACGACTCATAGCATCATGCTATGACTCGTAGGTTGTCTCGGCAGTAGAATCTCTGTTAATTTAAGGAAGGAATGTTGAATACTGAAGCTGTAACTGTGTCATACACTATACTATACTAACTATCTACTGATAACTGAGACTGAGTTCTGCTAAGACTGCTCTAAAATGAAGTTTGAAACTATATGGAGCTAAGCTAAACTGATGTTGTAGATTAAAATAAAGTTTGAAACTATACGGAGCTGAGCTAAGCTAATGTTCTAGATTAAAGGAAACATTCTCTTCAAATTAGAGTCCCTAACTGACTAACGGAAACATTCTCGGCTATGGAGAGTACCTGACTGACTAAGGGAAACATTCTTAGCTAATTAGAGTCCCTAACTAACTAAGAGAAACATTTTCGACTATTGAGAGTCCTATGCTGATTATGGGAAACATTCTCTGCTAATGAGAGTCCCTGACTAAGGGAAATATTCTCCGCTATGGAGAGTCCCTAACTAAATAAGGAAAACCTTCTATGCTAATGAGAGTCTCGATTATTCTAAACCTGAAGGACACTAGTCTTACCTCATTCGTCTAGTCTAAGTTACTTCAACTAATCAGCGACATGACCGTTCAACTAATTACATCATACTGAATTCATTTATAGTCTGATCAAGGCGACTTTCTACTTTTTTTTTACTTTCTACTATCAATAAGCGTATAGGTATGAAAAATCATCATCATTCTTTATCATCACAATTCGTATCATCATAGTCCCGAAATTAGAGTTTAAATCATACATTCTATATCCATGAACCATCTATAGGATAAGATCATACTTTACACACATCCACAACATTCAAATCCGCGTTCGTAGTATATGACATATACCTTAGATTCATGTAAGATCCAAAAGTCCAAGACATACTTTAACAAATACCTGAATCATAGTGAAGGCGTATACATGTTTCAACTCCACCCAAGCCCATAATTTCTAACCATACCTCAACACATCTATTAAATCATATATTATAGATTTACTGAAACCCATATGATCGGCTGATGCTTTGAACATATATAATGAGTTCATGGTAAGAGTATGTTAATATTTAATCAACCCCATTTTTAAATTTATGACTAAATCATGGTGAAAATTCTACAATCATGCTATCCACACATCATGAGAATAAATCGAGAATTAGAAAGAAATTTCGTAAGTATACATGGCTATTAATCATGAGGGGTCTTAGAATTTATAGAAGGCATATCATCCATAAATTGAAACCTTAGAACATTCTTTTCGAGAAATCTAGGGATTAGAGTTTGAGTATAAAAATTGGGACACAAGGGTGAAAGGATATCCTTGTTGAAGTCCCACATATCCGATTAAAAGACTACCTTACTGATCTTGGAACTTGAGACCCTTGATGAGAAACCCTAGATGCTCTTGAGCTTGAGAGAAGAAGAAGAAGAAAACTCTATCGATGATTCTTGGATAATGATGGGCTTAGGCTCGGAAGAACCCTTAAAATTGTCACATCTGATACTTAAAACAATGTAGTTTAGAAGTTAGAAGCATAGGATTTTACCAAAACACCCTTGCAAATTCACAGGAAAAGTCATACTGCTAGTCCCCACGAGAGACTTCACAAGTCGTGGGGCAAAGAAACACTTGTCAAGTCCCACTCATGATCACTTCTAGAAATAATATCATAAATTCCTTGAATTGACGGACTAACTTCACGAGTCATTAGATGACTTAACGACTCATGGCTCCTTCCATTACCACTGAAGATAAAAATCCCGCTCTTCATACCAAGACTGACACGATGAGTCGTTAATTGATACGATGACTCATCCTATCCTCTCGTTGTCACCACTGCCTTGGGACCCCTTTGAATTCTGGCATTTTTTCGATGACCGATGTAATGAGTCGTTGCCTTCCTAACGACTCGTCGGGTCATCCGTTGTTACTGGGCCACACATGCACCTTTGACTACTTACCACGAGTCTGACCACAACTCGTTAGGTCATCTAAAAAGTCATACCATGACTCATTATGAGGCAGAATTTCCACTTTCCTTCTAAATTCTTTCCTTAAGTCTGGGGTCTATTCGTAGAAACTTTTTGGGTGTTACAATATCTCTCCCTTGGGAACATTCATCCTTAAATGTAGGCTAAACATATTGAGACAGTGGGGAAAGAAGGAGCGCCGCGTCGCACCTCTGCCTCGGCACCTGGAGCGGTGCGTCTCGCCCGACCCTTGGTGTCGTGCCCCTTAGCTACCACCTCAAGTATATTTATATATTTTAAGTTCAAGTGTATTCAATTAAAAATTTCCCAAGAGCAGACCCTCGGCCAGGCGATATTCCTATTCAATTTTTCATCGATTAGCAAAATTACACCGTTAAAGTCCATTCAAACGCAAATTCGTCTGTGATAATGAGTTATAGGCCTATGCGGAACACACCTATGAAGTTATTTGTTGAATATTTTCTTTGAATACTGATACCCCGCCAAGTAAAAGTTGTCGGAATCACTTCTAATCGAGTTCTAAGCGGCTACAAGTGATAGGTAAGCATTTCTATCTTCTTAACTCTCGGGAATTTGCGAGTTTTCGACCAAATTGAATGAAGTTGAATTGTAGTCGATGTTCTTTGAAAGATATTGTTATTTGATGAGTCTTATTATTGAAAATAGCCTTATTCTCTCAGCATAGGGTTGTAATTGAGTGGATTACCAGCTACAAGCTGGAACTATTTGGATAAACGAGAATCGACATTCGAGGTATGTTAAGGCTATCCTCTTTTGGTAAGTATTCTCATCGTATAGTGATATGACCTATAACTTTGTAAGTAAAATGAACATATGTATGTTGTGATTAGCTGTTGCAAATAGAAAAAGGATTACATATGTTGTGGTTAGCTACTACTTCGGTAAGTATTCTCATCATTGGGAAAGAATATACACAAGGTCACACTGCTAAGAATCATTAAAGATGAAGAGAATAGAATATAATCATTTAGTATTGGTTTTAGAATCACTTCATGCTAACCCTAGTTCATTAATTCACCATGGTTCCCACAACCCTAGTTGTGGTAGTTTAATCCTTTCATGTTCATAAGTAATTTAATAAAATTCATAGACAAAAGCTTAAAATAATACTTACAACAACGATCGGAAGAACCTTCACTTGATTAATGCAAAATTCAGAATAACAACTTTACAATCGCATCTCAAAATAAGACGAACTCTTAAAACTAGATTGCAAGACTTGAAACTTGATGTAAAGCTTGATACTCAAAAGCTTGATTTAAAACTTGATTTAAAACTTAGTTTAAAACATTATTCTCTAGCTTTTTCATTACATGAAAATAAAATGGTATTTATATTAGTTTGATGTCTTCCTTGTTCCTTGATGAATTTGGCTTGGGATATTCCTCTTCCTAGTTGACGTAGAAGACCCATTTTTGGCGTTGGAAACTCCTTGTCACGCCGCTTCTAGCTTCAACCACGTCTAGTGCCGCGTCGCCTGCCATGCCGCGTGGGGAAGGAAGTACTCGCTCGCCTGCCCTTGTGCAGGATTTGCTGCCGCGTCGCGTGTGTCCATGCGCTAATGTTGGGGCACCTTGCACCTGCCCATGCCGAGAGATGTTGCTGTCGCGCGTATGCTCTTGCGCTGAAGGAGGGCTGCCTTGCACATGGCAGTGCCAACGTCGTGCAGACTTCAATTTTTGCATCTTTCGATCCCACGTCTTTACATTTGATCAATAAGCCTTAAATACCTTCAAATTCATCATTTTAAGCCCAAAAAACATGTCGTCATGTGTGTTAGCCATTTTCACAAATATGTTACATAAACACATGGAAACACACATAATTTGTTCACAAAACATAGTAAAGTGTGGGAAAAATACGTCTATGAAGTGTGTAAGTACGCCCTTCATCAGTTGCCATGAGTGGCTAGGTCTAGATAGACTTACCTACGAGGTTAAGAATCGTCCAACAAAGACATACGAAATCTGAAAAGACCAAGTTAAGGTCCAAGGGATTAGAACCATGTTAGTACAGTATTACCTTCAGACTAAGGATTATGGTAAACTGCCTGTGGGAGTTTAGGGGCTGACTGCTTAGGAGCATGCCCGATCAGTACAAGCCTTACGGTTTTTCTAAGTAGGGGAACTAAGTAATAGATCGTCTGCGACCCTAAAGTTGTTTATGAGCTATAGTTACCCAAGTAGTAAAGGACACTCATATCATAGTCCTTTAGTAGCTCCAACCACCTTCTTTTCCGAAGATTGAGATCTTTCTGTGTGAACACATATTGCAAGATCTTGTGATCTATGAGCAGATCCACATGGACCCGTTACAAGTAATGCTGCCATATCTTCAATGTGAACACCACCGCGGCCAACTCGAGATCATGGGTCAAGTAATTCCTCTCATGGACTTTCAACTGTCTTGAGGCATACGCTATCACATTCCTATGCTACATCAACACTCACCCAAGTCCGATTCTCGAAGCATCACAAAACCATCGGTACCCTTGGGTAGGGTCAACACTAGTGCTGAAGTGAGTCGAGTCTGCAACTCTTGGATTCTTTTCTCACAAGCCTCCGACCATTGGAACTTTACCTTATTCTGAATCAACTTGGTCAAAGGTGCCACAATAGATAAAAAGCCCTTAACAAATCTCCGATAGTAACCTGCTAAGCCCCAAAAGCTCCTGATATCTGATGGGCTCACTGGTCTAGGTCAATTCTTCACCAACTCGATTTTCTAAGAGTCTACATTTATGACCTCACTCGATACCACGTGGACCAAAAATGCCACAGAGTCCAACCAAAACTCACATTTGTTGAACTTTGCATACAACTGACAATCCTTGAGGGTCTGAAGCACTACTCTCCAATGAGCAGCATGCTCCTCCTTGTTCTGAGAGTATATAAGGATGTCATCAATGAACACAATCACGAACATGTCCAAATATGTCTTGAACACCCTGTTCATTAGATCCATAAAAGTTGTAGGGGCATCGGTTAGTCCAAAAGACATAACAAAAAATTAATATTGACCATACCAAGTCCTAAAAGTGGTTTACGGGATGTCACTCTCCCGAACCCTGACCTAGTGATACCAGGATCTGAGATCAATCTTGGAGAAACACTTGGCAGCCTGTAGCTGATCGAACAAATCATCGATCCTGGGAAAAGGATACTTGTTCTTAACGCTGAACTTGTTTAACTACTGATAGTCAATGCACATCCGAAGCGAACCATCCTTCTTCCAGAATAATAACACTGGTGCACCCCATGGACACTTACTCGGCCTAATAAAGCCCTTATCTAACAGGTCCTTCAACTTATCCTTCAACTCTTTTAGCTCGGTTGGAGCCATTCTGTAGGGCGGAATAGATATAGGTTGCATGTCAGAAAGAAGATATATACCAAAATCAATATCCTGCTCTAGAGGAACGCTTGGAAAATCATCAAGAAATACCTCTAGATACTCATATACTACTGGAACTAACTGGGTAGTCGGGGTTTTGGACTCAACATCTTAACCCTAACTAGATGGTATATGCAACTGTTAGAAATCATCTTCCTAGCCTTAAGGTAGGAAATGAATCAACCTACAGGCATAGCTAAACTACCCAATCCATTCTAATACTAGCTCACCGGGAAATCTTAACTGTACTGCCCAGGTTCTACAGTTAACTAAAGCATAGCATGCAAATAGCCAATCAATGCTGAGAATAACATTGAAATCAGTCATGGTTAACTCTATCAAGTCTACTGAGGTGACCTTATGAAGGACTGAGACTGGGAAACCTCTATACACCCGTCTAGGTATAATTGAGTCACCTACTCAAGTGGAAATTGAGAAAGGGTTCTGAAAGGACATCGGGACTGACTCTGAAGCTACTGGCCCCATATGGTGTCTCAAAAGACAAGGTAGCCCCCGGATCTAGCAAAGAATAAACATCAATATGGAAGACTCGCAACATACCCGTGACCACATCTAGGGAGATCTCCTTCTCCTAACGGAAAGCTAAAGCATAGAATCTGTTCTAGCACAAACCACTAGTTGTGCTAGTAAATGCCCTCTAATGTGCTGAGCGTGGGGGAGGGGCTACTGTAAAAGTTGGGCCTCGGCCCCCAACCTGATTCTGCCTCGCAGCTGGACAATCTTGATGCATGTGTCAGGGCCGCCCACACTTGAAACAACCACCTGAACCTCCCAAGCACTTGCCTATGTGCCCCTTACAACATCTATGACAATATGGGGAGCTAGAATCTGCGGGTCTGCTGCTCTGACCCCTCGAGCCTGACGCTGGCCCACTCTGATCATGTTTGGGACTAGATAGCACACTCAATGCCGAAGATGTAGGAGCTGATGATCTCTGGTGAGTCTTCTATCGGTTCCCACCACCGGACCGCTGTTGAGAGAATCTATGATCATCGGTCCTGGCCCTCTTGGCCTCCCTCTCTCTTGAATTTGCCGCCTCCATCTGCTGGTCGTACAACACTATGCGAGGGAAGTCCATATCCTGGTGAAGCATAGCAATCCGGCACTCCTTGTCCAAATACCTTGCTATACCATGCACAAATCTTCTCACCCGCATCCTCCTGTCAGCCATTAACTCCGGGGCATATTTCAATAGGCGAGTGAACTCAAGGGAATACTCTTGCACTATCATCCATCCTTGCTTCAAGTTTACAAACTCAGCTTCCTTCAGCTCCCTCATCTCCCAAGGGCAGAACTGATCTAGAAATGCAACCTGAAACTCCTCCCACATGATCGGACTTGCTCCTACGACTCTCTTACCCTTCAATTGGTGAAACCAGATATGCGCAACCCCCTTCAACTGGTAGGAGTCCAACTTTGCGCACACATGATAATGCTCAAACTGCACTTCCTTCGGAAGTATGAAGCAGACATTGTCAATAAAGAAATCAACTACAGGTTGGGGTCGATCCCACATGGAATATGGAAGGATATAAAAGAACGCTAGTGCTTAAGATTTTTAGTTAATTATTTCCTAAGAGGGGGCATTTGTAAAATTAATAAGTAACAATGTTGAGAAATTTATGGTTATTTCCAAATTATGGTAATTAACTAGGGTAAGTGTTCCCCATGTATCCTTAACTACTTCGGTTTCACACTAGTGATCTATCCTAATACTTTACTTGTAGAACTGATAACTTAGGTTCATTCAAATGACCAACTAGTCCCTATTGAATGACTATACTCAAACACTTGACCAAGTCTCATGAGCGGTTTCAAACTATCCATTATCACTAAGTTCCAGATTTAACTATCCTGCGATCACAGCTCAAGTTAATACAATGATCATCAAGATCAAGGCTATGTTGTAATTCTCTTTTACTAATCTCTACCTCTTAGACCTAATCAAGTAAAGAATTCGGGCATGTCCGAATGTTACACACCTTTAAGAAATGTTTAAGCATGAAGAGAATACAATACTTGCGTTTATTATTGGTTTAGAATCACATCGTGCAAACCTTAGTTTGTTTATTCATCATGGTTCGCACAACCCTAGTTGTGGTAGTTTTAGCCTATCATGTTCATAAATAAATTTATAGCATTCATATATAAAAACTATAATTAATACTTACAACAATGACTGGAAGAACCTTGACTTGATTAATGCAAAATTCGGAAGAACAACTTTACAATTGCATCTCAAAGTTAAACTAAATCTCAAAAGTAAATTGTAAATTTTCTCCTCTAACTCTTTTCTAAAAACATCTCTAAAAAAGCTTCCTTGAAGACTTAAAAACAACATCACTATTACCTGAAAATAAAAGGGTATTTATAATAGTAGATTTATGCTTTTTCTTGTTCCTCTGCGGATTTGATTTGGGATTGAAAGTTCCTTTTCCTAGTTGAAGTAGGAGTTGAATTTTGGCCGTTGGAAACCCTTGGTGCGCCGCGGGCTGCATCGCGCAGATGGAAGGGCGCCTCGCACATGCTGTAGTGCTGGAAAGGCTGCCCCTCACGCAGCTTCTGCGCTGCATCGCGCACTCAGTCGCGCAGGGAGACCGGTGCCTCGCGCAGCACAAAGGCCGCGTCGCGCATCTGGTTGCCCAGCAGTGGAAGTGCACTCTATTTATTTTTTTTCTTTCTTTAATCTTGCCTAGTGCATTCCTTCTTCTTCTACTTCAATGCAAATGTCTCAAACACACCCAAATCCATCACTTTTAGCATTGAAAATACCAAGTGGGAGCATCTACTCTAAAACCATGTGGTAAACTTACTTTAGAGATACTATATCATCATACTTTATATAAGGGCCTTTCCCAAAACTTTATCATGATTGGATATACTTAATTCATTTGAAAACAATTTCATAATCATGGGTATCTTTAGAAACATATTTTTCATCATCATCATACATTCATCTTCATGCTTTTCTTTCATGAACTTCTCATCTATGGGCATTTAAATTTTAAAATTTAGAAAACACAGTTTTGATTGAAAACCAATTTAAAATATTCCAAGCTTAACAATTCACCAATATTAAATATAATCTAATCGTACCCATGTATAGAAATTTAAGAATTATGCAATTAGATAAAAACCCCATAACTTGATCATAGGAATTTCTCATACATAACTAGAGATTTTTTCATGGGTGAGGAAGAAAACACCCACTCATAACCCTACGTACCTAGAAGGGATAATTCTACCACTTCTCTAATTACCCAAGATGAGATTCCAATGGAAGTCTTCAAAATTTTCTCTAAATCCCCTCTTCAAACTCTCAAGTTTGCATGCATGGTATGAATTAGCTTAGAATAGGTTTTCCCGTCTTAAAAAAGATCCTTAAAGAACGTGGTAGAGGTTTTTGGAATTTATTAATCATGAAAAGACCCTTACTGAATTTGCAGGAAAACACTGCCAGGTGGTCCTAACAAACGACCTGACGGATCGTCATTGGGGGAAACAACTCGTTATATTGCTCATTGAGTCCCACTTCCTTCCTGAACTCCTTGGCTCATATGGACTAACCTAATGACTCGTTAGGAGTGGCCACGACTCGTGGTTACCAGTCTTCAAGTTCATTGCGTCAATCACATCACTTGACATATAACTCACCGCACGACCCACACCACGACTCGTTACCTCATCCAATGAGTCGTGGTCAGCTTTCGTCATGTACACTGGTTTGACCACTTTTATTTTCCTTCTCCCTTACCCCACGGTTAACCTAATGACTCATGGTGTCTGACCACGAGTCATTCCCACGCCCGTGGGGAACCCTTTTCCTCCAAACTTCCAACTCTCCCTTGGCCTCCCCACGAGTCACCTGACGACTCGTGGGCTGTCCTCACGAGTCGTCCAATGACTCATTCTATTCTTGCAACACCTGTTTTACATTTTCCCCATTTTGACTCCTGGGTCTGATACTTGGGTTCCCGTGGTATAACACTTACAACAATAATTACCACTCCAGTATTCAAATAGCTCCGTTTGAGGCTCTTTATGGGTGGAGGTGTAGGTTGCCTATTGGTTGGTTCGAAGTAGGTAAAGCTACGTTGATAGGGTAATATTCAGTTGATGAGGCTATGGAGAAAGTTCAAATTATAAGGGAAAGGCTGAAAATAGCTCAGAGTCATCAAAAGTCCTATGTAGATGTAAGGAGGAGAGAACTTGAATTTGAAGTTGATGATAGGGTGTTTATGAAAGTGTCTCCCATGAAGGGGGTGATGAGGTTCGGAAAGAAAGGGAAGCTTAGTCCCCTATATGTTTTCCCGTACAGGATTGTGAGATGTGTTGACAAGGTGGCCTATGAGTTGGAATTGCCGCGGAGTTAGGTTATTGCATCCAGTTTTCTATATGTCGCTCTTGAAGTGCATTGGTGATCCTGCATTGGTTGTTCCGGTAGAGATCATTGGTGTGAAGGATAAGCTTAGTTATGAGGAGGTTCCAGTTGAGATTCTTTATCATCAGGTTCGAAAGTTGAGAAACAAAGAAGTAGCTCCAGTAAAGGTTATGTGGAGAAATCAGCTTGTTGAGGGAGCTATGTGGGAAGCTGCAGCAGATATGATGGCTATATATCCGCATCTTTTCCCTTCCGGCTTATTTCAATCTTGAGATATTAATTTCTTCCTTAGTACTTTATTCAATTTCATGTCTAGTTCATGTCTACCAGTTTCTTTCACATCATAGCATGTATGTGTGATTCAGGGATTCAGTTCACTCATGTATTTCAGTCTGAGGCAGTCATTCTGTTAGTTTTCAACTTCAGATATTTAGTATTTGGGATGGCAGTTCCTTTCCCCAGTAATTCAGTATATTTATCTAGGTTCGAGGATGATTGTTCCCAAGGGGGAGATATTCTAATGCCCCTAAAGTTCCTAAGATTACACCTAAGGGTTTAAGTGAAGAAAGTAGGGAAATATTACACCAGGTCACAGGACGATTTGTCCAGTGACCCGTAAAGTGCTCCACGAGTCGTGAAGTTACTCGTGATATAAGTGGTAGACCAGTGAAGAGCCGCGATCAGGGGATTACCATGGGTGAAGCCACGAGTCGTGGTGTTACCTCACGACTCATTAAGTAAGTCATGGTCAGGTTGGAGGAATTGGAGGTTTGAAATTCTAGTAGACTTCACGAGTGAGGACCACAAGTCATCCCCTACCTCACGACTCGTGAAGTCCCTCGTGAGGACTAGTACAGTCTATTTTCCTGCAAATTTAGTAAAGGTGTTTTCGTAATTTCTAAGCTCCTATGTCCTAAACTTCATCGTTTTAAGCTGTGTTAGGAGGGTTTTAAGTAGGTTTGAACTATCTTAAGTCATTCTCTCCCATGCATGCAAGCTTAGGGAGTTCCTTTGAATTTCAAGTCTAAGAATTTCCCTAGTTCTTCCCCAAATCTCTTACGCTTTCAAGGAAGTGTGTAGAATCAGCTTATCCAGGTATGTAGGGCCAAACATGAATGAAAGTTTCCCTTCACTCTCATGCCCAAATTCCATCACTAGTTCATGAATTCAAGTGTATGATTCTTTGTGGTTTTAATACAAATATATGAAATTCTCTATGTTTAATTTATAGGTCATATCCCTTCATGTTTCAAATGATGTTCTGAGATTCATCGGCAGTTTTTATATGCAAATTGATAATAAAATACATGATTTCAGGTTTTAGAAGAATTACGCCCAATTATGCAAGTTTCATGAAAAGTCAAGTTTATGATCTATGTTTTCTAGTATGATGAGATGTATAGCATGAAAGAATAATCATGATTTACCCATGTATGAATCCATAATTTTGACTATCAAGTATATTTCAAGTATGTTAAAGTTTAGGGCAAGCCCACATGATTTAAGTATGTTTTCATGATTTACTTCAGTTTTATAATATCAATTTACCACATGATTTTGGAGTCGATACTCCCACTTTCATCTTGTGGTATGTTTTGAGCCAAGACTCCCCATATTTAGATTTCAGACTATGCATGTTATTACATTATTAGCTTCCTTGAAAATGATGGAGAGAATATGCATATTTTTTGGAGGAGTGTCTAGCACCGAGAAGGCTAGGCGTTCAGGAAAACCCCCAATCTCAGAACTACGTGCCAACGTAGGGTTATTCAGTTACTTTGGAACCTCCCTTGTGAGCTTCCCCTACCTCGAACAGACCTTCAACTTGATAACGATATCCTAGTAGCGCCTGTAGCCTGACAAGGCTCTAGACGACTCTGCCCACTATAATAGTTAAGATAACGTAAGATCTATTGTGATACTGTCGGTTATATGGAAAATCTCCCATTTTTCTTCATGATTTCAGTTATGCATGTTCATTAGTTATGATAATTTGTTTTCAGCAGGTTTGACCCATTAATCAGCATATCAATTTTACTTATGAATGTCAGTTTCAGCTTTGGCTCACTCGATTCAATTATGAAATTTATTATATGTTTAATCATGTTTCAAATATCAGCATGTAGTCCTTACTCTAAGAATCTTATAATGTTATGATTTATGTTATGCATGTGTTCAATTTATACTTACTTAGCCTGTTTTACTTATATTGTATACTTAGTACATTCCTAGTACTGACGGCATACTCTTTCTTGTATTATTTCATGATACAGGCTCAGACGTTCAGATTCAGTTTAGCCGCTAGCCAATTTTCAGAGTTCAGCCTAGACAACTTTTTGGTGAGTCCTAATCCTTTGAGAACCTTTAGATAGTTGAGTTATCGTCATTTTCATTTTTAGACATCTAGTGGGATAGTTGGGGGTGTTGTCCCATTAGCTCGTCAGTATGTTAGAGGCATTTCAGACATAGTTTGTATATTTAGCTTCGAATTCCATTGTGCAAATGTTTTTACTAACCAGACTTCCGCTATTTCAGAATATAGATTTCCTTTTGAGTATGTTGAGCTTTAGCTTACATGTTCATGACATGGGTCGATTTGGAGCCATTTATGGTTCTAGGTTTTGTGTCCATATCTGGGCCTATGTTCGGGTCGTGACATTTACTTATACTAAACACCTAATCTTCTCTCCTAACATAGTAGATTGAAAATCAAACTCTCAAGGATTCTCAAGGAAGCTAGAGGTTATCTTCTCCAATTCCCTTGGATCTCAAATTAAGTCAAGAAGTCAGCAAACCTGGGTTTGTGGGATCACCAAAGGGGGAATTTGTTTCACTTTCATGCCCAAATCTAAGCTCAGTTTCATGAATTCAATTCTCCCATATCTCCAATTGTAATTTTCATCAATTTCAGGGTTAGAACCCTTGCATGCAAAAATTTTATGTTCTTTTATGGATTGATTCTCTCTTGCATTTACATGTATTTCATGATTTTGTTTGGGTTGATTCTTTTGGAAAATTCTTATGATTCTATATTCCGAGTTAGCATGATTTACTCAATTATGTATGAATCTTATGAATTTCAAGGTTTTGCTTAATGGATGTATTTTCAGCAAAGTTTTTATGGCTAGTCCACATAGGTCAAGGAATTTATGAGCCATGAGGCTCACTTGGAGTATATCAATTATAAGAATCTCCCAGACATGTTCCATGTTTCTTCATGTTCATGTTTTATGATGCCATGCCTTATGGTATTTTTGGCCCATTGATTAGTTTATGGGTTTTACTTGCGATTTCAAATATGTTAAGCCTTATGATGTTATTTTAAAAATATAGTGTCATTATAATCCTGTTTATGATGAAAACCTCATGTTTCATGACTATAACACAATCATGATTTTTAGCATGTTGTCCTTAGTTTCATATTTTACTTATCCTCTGCACTCAATACATTCAAAGTACTAATCGCATACTTTTGTGCTATATCATCTCATGATATATGTTCAGGTATTCAGCCTCATCCTAACTGCTATAAACTCTCTCTTCCTAGATTTAGCAGTTGATTGGTAAGTCCTCATCATTCGAGCACATCAGTTTTGGTATATGTCTTTCTTTCGTTATTATAGTTTCAACGGTTTAACTTGTTGTCTCAGTTATACGTTTTATGATATTTCAGACTTATTTCGCTGATGTTATGTCTCATGATTTACTTTTGCTTATTTCTATGCTTATGCTTATGTTATGCATGTACCATGGGTTAGATTGGAGAAATTTATGGTTCTAGTTCCCGTGTCGTGTCCGAGTTCTATATTCCGATCATGACACTACGCGACACCCATCACCCGTAAGCCATCTATCTGGGTACTCTGAGATTTATGCCTATTGTTCAACATTTCACATATGATCTCGACCCCCGCCTTTCAATCAACGTACAATGCTTAGCAATAAAACTAGACTTATACATCCAAAACATAATGGCAAAATCGATCTAAATTTTCGGGGTGTTACATCCTCCCTTAAGAAACATTAATCCTTAAATGTTTATGATACATATGAATCAGTTTTAAAAATCATAGAATCACAACTACATTCATATATTTAATTAGAATTTGTAAGGTCTACAAAAGACTTCAAACAACATAACACAATCCTAGACCTAGAAAGGTGCAAACATGAATCAACTGGACTCGACAAAATAAGTAAAACATATCCTAAAGAATTACCTACTGAAGGTTCCATATTTTGGTAACTTACCATGGCGAGAATGCACTTTAGAAAACATTCAGAGGTAACCACTCTATCTCTTCTCTAACCCTTACCCACAATGTACTGAGACCAGGCTTAATCGGACCTACTGAAGTAGATGATTCTGTTTCTAGATCAATTGGTCATGCTATACCACTCTATTTCTAAGTCAGTCATCTTCTCATCTTATGGTTCGCCCTAACATGAGAAACAAATAGTCAATCATCTTCTCATCTTTCGACATTGTCCAATATGACTCTTCTTGCACCACTCACAATGAAGCAGAGTTGGTTCCCTAATTATCGATACCCTAATATTCTAGAATCCTCTCCTAGCTCACACAAAATGTAGCAACCAGAACCATCACCCTATAACTATGGTAGAGAAAATCTAGGTTATCCTCCCCGGTATCATGGCTTAGAGAAACACTAAGACTCTCCCCTAAAGTCCATAGGTCTCAACCTCTTACGTTGTTCCCTTCCAACCGTTTAAGTTCCCTAATCTCGAGCCTCAGACGGGTCAATCTCTATATATTATACCCTACTCATATCCTCATCGGTAGTCATATCTAATCATTGTTTGGTTGCAGGCTTTTATATTACTAACATTCTTTGTATAAATAAAAAAACATGAGCTTAGACCCGACTCCTATGACATTAGACTTACCACACGATTTCGATCAGGAAGAAGGGTAAAAATTCCTGATGTCCTATAGCTCCTATTTTTAAGTACATTGTGCCGCAGACATAAGCAAGTCTCTACTAGATACGGATCACAGATTCTGAAGACATGACCTGCTCTGATACTAAATTTTTCATGCCTCAACCTCGGGGGATGTGTTTGTCACCCAATATTTATTGGCCCAACTGAACCCTGCAGCTAACCAACCAACAAACCTAAGCCGATGAGGCTCACCACCATAACAATTACAACAAAAAAGATGAACAACCAAAAATCTAGGTCTACTTAACTTTATAACAGAAGATGGCCCTCAAAACGAACACGTATATACTGTAGTCCAACAAGGCCAAACATGAGAACAACAACTATACAATAGAGCCAACCAGGCCTACAACAGTACAACAACCCAAAATGATAGTCCACGTGCCTTTAAGAATTTAATAGATGATATATGGTTGTTACAAGGCCCTAACCTATCCAAATAATCATATATACACGAAACAAAGGGTAACTTCAAACAACATGGGTTTTCCCAACAGTTAGAACTCTACTCAGCTATGTAGATTCTGGTCTACCTACTGATCAACACCTGCACGTATGTATGCAACACTTCCAGGATTAGGACATCAGTACAAAAAATATACTGAGTATGTCAAGCGATAGAAAGATAAGATATAGATAACAACAAGGGAAACGAAAAGGATATTAGCATAATACAAATAGATTAACCCAACCCATGATCTACCATAACAACTCAGATCACTTTACCGGTCCTCAGTCTGTTCACCCCAATAACAATAGTACTATTAGCCACAATCCTGTCATGTACTAAATGTACAGTTAACCAGAATAGGCAACAATCATATGAATGCAATAAGATACAATGTAACACACAATCTTACCCTATCAGAACATAATCCACAATCTTACAGGTTAGTGATATATACAAGTTCTATCATACTAGAGGAACTATCGGAACCCCATGAAAGATTAATCATGCCAGAAATATCACATTCGTGCACAAGCTCGGCCCTACCAGAGAATATTATACCCCGTAAGTCAGGTTAGCCTTGGGATATACTGTAACACTCCAAAAGTCCCTAAGACTAAACCCTAGATATGGAATATGAACTAGTATAAAAAATCTAAAATTCCCCTCAAAATGACTAGTCATACGAGTTGTGGTATGACATGATGAGCCATTGGAGTAGTCGTGGTAAGATCAAGAATTTTCATACCCCAAACCATGAGTCCACACTATGAGTCCTGGTAGGATGGTACGACGTGGTCGGGAATTATTGTTTCCCAGCTGCAGACAAGGACTTGAGGTAACAAGTCAAGTAACAATTTATGATGGAAAATTTGAGTAATGATGAGGAGTCATAGGATGGAAGATCAGAAAAGATGCATTTTGGATCTAGTGACCAGGAGTCATGGTATGACTAGTGGTATCCACTGATTAGTCGTGATGGGCTTCTATGATATGAAGATTAAAAAGGTGGAAATTAGGTCTAACTATGATTAGTCTTGATGATCGACAGACAAATTTTTTAAAATTAGATTCAAAGTGATATTTTAGTAAAATTCTAAGCTTCTAACTCCTATTGAGGTCATTTTGGGATTCCTAAGGGACATATTAGAGGGATTTCCCTAGTTGAATCCTCATTTATCCCATAACAACCGTAAAGTTCTTTTTCTCTCTTCCTCTCAAGGTTCAAGAACGCCTAGGGTTCCTCTCCAAGGTGCAGCAAGCTTTATGTTCTTTTTGGGGATTCATCAAAAAGATATGTGGGACTTCAACAAGATTTTTCTTTCAACCTCGTGTCCCAATTATTTTCATAAACCCTAAAAATTCCAATTATCTAAGAAAGCATATCTTAGGATTTCAATTCTACGTGTGAATTCTCCTATGATTAGCCATGCCCTTCAAGACCCTCATTATGAATAGATATGCATGTCCATGATTCCCCTTTCAATTTCATGATTCTTTTCCATGATGCGATCTTAGCATGATTTTTACCCTCATCCATGATTTAGCATTATTTTCAAAAAAATGGTTTGTTTGACAAATATGATTTTACCATGATCTCAGTATACATGATTTACATTGTGTCTTCAATCTATGAATTTCATGAATTCATTATGATAAGCATGTTTATAGTTCTTTAGACTCTCATGCCCATTGTTAGATAAAGTATCCCTGACTAGTCTTAGAACATCAATGTTTAGCCCTTAGTATCAGTATGTTCATGGTCCTTTAGGCTCTCGAGACTCTTGTTAGATAAGGTGGTTCTAACTAGTATTAGGGCATAAACTTCACATTATCAGTTTATGGGTATCCTTATTGTTCAATTGGGAGTAGTACTAGCACCGAGTAGGCCGGAGTTCCAGCGTACCCAGGTCTCAGAACTACGTGCCACCATATGATACGGGATTCTCGATAGTAGAGAATATTTCACTTAGCCCGAGGAATATGACATCCTTCTTAGTTAAGAGTATTTCCCTCACCTCAATAGGCGCATATAGGGGTCCTCCTTAGTTAAGAGTGTCTCCCTGAACTTATGACTGATACCACATCAACCATTGTTCTTACCCTTGGCAAGGTATGAACACCTTCCCATCCATGGTAACAGGTCAGACTCCATGAGGCTCACATTAGAGTTTGTCGGTTAATAGGCTCTTCTATAATATAGTTTTAGTTTCAATTTAGTTCCTCGTAGTGACAGTTTTCAGTTATAGTTACAACTTTTGTTTTAAGTGCATGTACATGACCCCTAAAATTAGTTTAACTCATATTTTCATTTTCTATTTTCAAACTAGCATCATGTCAGTATTTATGCATCTCAGTTAGGGTCACTGTAATTTATCTCGTTTATGTATTCTTTTATGTATTTAGTACGATCTTTCTCAGATTACTTAGGATGACCCAGTGTCCTCCGCAGAGTTCAGAGCGGCTATGTAGTTGCTTGCGCAGACATTCACGAATCAGCTGAATTAGCAGGTAGTTCCAGTCAATTATAATGGGTCCGCAGCGGCTGCCCGAGTTCAAGACTTCACCCGGATGAACCCTCCAGCTTTCCATGGATCTAAGGTGGGAGAGGACCCACAAGAGTTCGTGGATGAGATCAGGAAGATCACCTGAATTATGGGTGCTAGCTCCTCAGAGAGTGCCGACCTGGCTGCCTACCAGCTGAAAGGCGTAGCTCAGATGTGGTACGACCAGTGGAAGGAGGAGAGACCAGTTGTCAGGACCCGAACGGAAGCCCGAATCGTAAACACGGGACAAGGGATCCTGAGAGACCCCAAGTCGACCCATGGCATAAGCATAAATATAACTCATTCAACAAAGGGAATAAAACATCAACTAAAACTCAGCGGAAGTCTAACACATCATAACATCAGAATAAGCATCTGAAGCTAAACACATATAAAGTCTGTAAAGCCTCTAATCTGGATGAGTCGATGGGACAAGACCCCAAGTAACTCAACAATACAGGAACTGAAAATACATAAGGAAAATGAAGGTCTAGCCCTCGAAGGATGAGGACTCACAAACCAAGTAGGTGCTAACTTTGACAACCGACTACGAGCGGCGCTGAGCCTGGGAGTTGGGTCCTGTATCATGAAATGATACAACATCGAAAGTATGCCTGGAATGTACCGAGTATGCAAGGTAACTAAAACAACTTAAGTAAAGTAAATCATTTAGAAAATTTCATAAAATATCATAAGCTTCCAAATCTGAGAGTAAGGACTACATGCATTCATTATGAAATCGTAATATTTTCATAATATGACCATTCATAGCTTCATAACATCATAACCGACTGGAATGACTCAAAGATGAAATATAACATTTATAGAAAAAATGAACAATGAGTCAAACCTCACTTTTAGAACATGCATGTTTAAAGTAATAATCATGAATAATGAATATGCAAATCTGAATCATATAGGCAACGGGAGACTCTTCACTTAACCGACATACGGTGACAGAGTTTACGTGGTCCCAACTATCACACTCAAGTGGGAAGAGCCGTCCAAAACCTTGCCAGGGCTAAGGACACTACCATGATATTGATATAAAGCTCATGGGCCATTAGGGCTGGGGATAGCTCTCAAGGGAGGTCCCAATAACATAATAATATCAACCTACGTTGGCACGTAGTTTTGGGGCATAGGGTGATCAACCCTTAGCCCGCTCGGTGCTAGACTCTTCTTCCAAAACATGCAATGCTCTATATCATATATAACGAAGCTCAACATCGTTTATTGACGAACCTCACGATGAAATCATGCATAAACTCAACATCATATGAAAATAAAGCTCAACATTGTCTATTGAAAAAGATCAATAATGAAATCATGCATAGACTCGACATCGTGTGAAAATGAACCTCAATAATAACATACATCTTAATTTATGAATTCATGCATAGGTGAAGCTTTATTTCGAAACATACCACATGCTCAAATATAAGTGGGAGCATCTACTCCAAAATCATGTGGTAGGCTTATTTTAGAGATACTACATCATCATACTTGATATAAAGGCCTTGCCCAAAACATTATCTTGCTTGGATCTACTTAATTCATTTTAAAAATAATATCATAATCATGGGTAGCTTTAGAAACATGCTTTTCATTATCAAATCTTATCATCATCACACATTCATCATCATTATCTTCTTTTATGAACTTCTCATCCATGGGAATTTAAATTTCATAATTTAGAAAATACAATTTTTGATTGAAAATAATTTAAAAGCTGCCCAAGCTTCACAATTCATCAATATAAACGTAATCTAATCGTACCCATGTGTAGAAATTGAAGAATCATGCAATTGGGTAAAAAAAAACCATAACTTGGTCATACGAATTTCTCATACTTTGCTAGATATTTGGGCATGGGTGAGGAAGGAAAAACCCACTCATTACCCTACATACCTGGAAGGGATGATTTTACCACTTCTCTAATTTCCAAGATGAGATTCTAATGGAATCCTTCAAAACTTGCTCTAAATTCCCTCTTCAAACTCTCAAGTTTGCATGCATGGAATGAATTAGCTTAGAATAGGTTTTTCCCTCTAAAACCATATAAAACAAGCCTTAACGATGTAGCATAGTCCCCTAGGACATAGGAATTATGGAAAAGCCCTTACTAAAATCGTCGAATTTGGCTGATTGCCAGTCCCCGCGAGGGACTAGACGACTCGTGCTCACAAGCCATGACTTATGGTCATGAGTCGTCTTGTACACTGCTCAAAACAACTCGGGAACCTCACTGAAGACACCACAAGTCGTGGGGGGTGAGAAGGACTCGTGGTCACCATCCGTGGCTTCTACTGCCCAATGCGTCCTTGCCAACAACGAGTCTAGGCCACGAGAGACCTCACGAGTTGTGAGGCCTGGCCACGACTCGTGGTCATGCTCATGGTCTTCTCAACACCTCCTTCCAATCCTACTAGACCATGAGTCACCTAAGGACTCGTGGTCACTCCTCACGAGTCTCCTCGTAGTTTGTTCTGTTACCTGGTGCGAAATTTAAGTTTTTCACCGTTTTGACTACTGGATCTGATCCTTGGGTTCCCGGGGTATAAGAATATATCCCCCTTGGGAACATTCGTCCTCAAATGTTATAAACACAAAGAAAACTAAAAAACATGCAATCATCATATGCAAACACTAATCAGTTAAACCGAAAACTGACGGAATGACTACCTCCGAAAAGAACTACATAACTGAATTGAATTCAGACCTCACATACATTTACCATAACATAAATCAAAACTTGTGCACATGAACCGAACATGGAAACTGATCAAAGAATTAGCGCAAAAACTAATACCTCAAACTTAAAATGAGCCGGTAGGGAATAGGTGAGGGTACTTAGCCATCATAGCCGCTTCGGCTTCCCATGTAGCTCCCTCAACATGTTGACTTTTCCATAACACCTTTACCGAAGCTACTTCTTTGTTCCTCAGCCTCTGAACCTGACGATCCAAGATTGCAACTAGAATTTCCTCATAACTGAGGTTATCTCCCACACCAACGCTTTCCACCAGGACAACAAAAGATGGATCACCCAAGCACATTTTCAAGAGCAATACATGAAAGACGAGATGAACTGAAGATAACTCTGATGGAAAATACAACTCATACACTACCTTACCAACTTTTTTCATAACCGGGTAAGGACAAACATAGCGGGGACTGAGTTTTCCTTTCCTTCTGAACTGCATGACTCCCTTCATGGGAGACACCTTCAGAAATACCCAATCATCCACTTCAAACACCAACTCTCTCCTCCTCATATTAGGATATGACTTTTGACGACTCTGAGTGGTTTTCAGCCTGTCCCTTATCAACTGAACTTTCACCATAGCCTCATGCACCGAATCAGGTCCTATGATACCTGCCTCACCAACCTCAAACCATCTGATGGGCGATCTACATCTTCGGCCATAGAGAGCCTCGAACGGTGCTATCTGGATTCTGGAGTAAGCAAATTCGATCAAGGGAGAGTGATCATCCCAACTACCTTTAAAGTCCATCACACAAGCTCTCAACATGTCCTCAAGAGTCTGGATTTTCTGCTCTGCCTGACCATCCTTTTGTGGATGGAATGCTGTGTTGAGTTAACCTGAGTCCCAAGCCCTTTTTGGAAAGACCGCCAAAACTGAGGGGTAAATTGAGTACCTCGGTCTAAGATAATAGACAAGGGAACTCCATTTAATCGTACCAACTCCCATATATACAGTTTAGCATAATCATCCGCTGAATCTGTGGTTTTGACCGGTAGAAAGTGTGTAGCCTTGATCAACCTGTCTTCCACCACCTAAATAGAATCGTAATGTCGGCGAGTACGAGGTAGGCCTGTAATGAAATCCATATTAATCTCTTCCCACTTCCAAGTGGGAATGCTAATATCCTGAAATACGCCTCCCGGCCTTTGATGCTCGACTTTCACTTGCTGACAGTTGGGGCACTTGGCTATGAATTCTGCAATATCCTTCTTCATGCCATTCCACCAATATACTTCCCGCAAGTCATGATACATCTTGGTGGCACCCGGATGGATAGAGTACTTGGACCCATGTGCCTCATGCAATATCTGGTCCCTCAAATAATCAATGTTTGGAACATACAAACGGCCCTAGTACCGCAACACACCATCTCCCCCTTGGGAGAAGACCTCCACCTTCTTACTTCGAACAACTTCTTTCAGAGTTACCAAAACCGAATCCTCATCTTGTCTAGATTCACATCCGTCACCAAGGACGATTCTTATCCATTTTGCATAACAATGCCACCATCGGTCGAGTCGACAAATTTAACTCCCAACCTCGCAAGTTGATGGACATCTTTCACCAAGTAATGCCGTGAATACATCCACATGGACCCCATACAAGTAATGCCGCCATATCTTCAATGCAAACACCACCGCGGCCAACACAAGATCATGGGTGGGGTAATTTCTCGCATGGACTTTCAACTGTCTTGAGGCATATGCTATCACCTTCTCATGTTGCATCAACACACACCCAAGTCCGATTCTCGAAGAATAAAAATATACCGCGAAACCATCGGTACCCTAGGGTAGGGTCAATACTGGTGCTGAAGTGAGTCGAGTCTTCAACTCTTGGAAGCTATTCTCACAAGCCTCCGGCCATCGGAACTTTACCTTCTTCTGTGTCGACTTGGTCAAAGGTGCTGCAATAGATGAAAAGGCCTCAAAAAGTCTCCAATAGTAACCCACTAAGCCCCAAAAGCTCCTAATATCTGATGGGTTCACTGGTCTGGGCCAATTCTTCACCGCCTCGAATTTTGGAGAATCTACCTTTATGCCCTCACTCAATACCACATGGCCCAAAAATGCCACAGAGTCCAACCAAAACTCACATTTGCTGAACTTTTCATACAACTGACGATCCTTGAGGGTTTGATGCACTACTCTGAAGTGAGCGGCATGCTCCTCCTCGCTCAGAGAGTATATAACGATGTCATCAATGAACAAAATCACGAACATGTCCAAATTTTCCTTGAACACCCCGTTCATTAAATCCATAAAAGCTGCAGGGGCATTGGTTAGTCCAAAAGACATAGCAACAAATTTGTAGTGACCATACCGAGTCCTGAAAGTGGTTTTCAGGATGTCACTCTCCCGATCCCTGAGCTAGTGAAACCCGGACCTAATATCATTCTTGGAGAAACACTTGGCACCCTAAAGCTGGTCAATGAAATCATAGATCCTGGGTAAAGGATACCCGTTCTTAACGGTGACCTTGTTCAACTACCGATAGTCAATGCACATCCGAAGTGAACCATCCTTCTTCTGGATATATAACACTAGTGCACCCCATGGTGACTTACTCAGCCTAATAAATCCCTTGTATAATAGGTACTTCAACTGATCCTTTAACTCTTTTAGCTTAAATGGAGCCATTCTATAGGGAGGAATAGATATAGTCTGCATGTTGGGAAGAAGATCCATACCGAAATCAATCTCTCGCTTGGGAGGGACACCTAGAAAATCATCAGGAAGACCTCTGGATACTCACGTACAATTGGTACTGACTGGATAGTAGGAGTTTCAGACTCGAAATCCTTAACCGTAACTAGATGGTACATGCAACCCTTAGAAATCATCTTCCTGGCCTTAAGGTAGGAAATGAATCGACCTACTAGCATAGATGAACTACCCTTCCATTCTAAGACTGGCTCACCCGAAAATCTGAACTCTACTGCCTGGGTTCTACAATTAACTAAAGCATAGAATGCAAATAGCCAATCCATGATGAGAATAACATCGAAATCGGTCATGGGTAACTTTATCATGTCTGCTGAGGTGACCTTATGAAGGACTAAGACTGGGAAACCTCTATACAACCGTCTAGCTATAATTGAGCCACCTACTGGAATGGAAACTAAGAAGGGTTCTGACAAGATATTGGGACTAATTCCGAAGCTACTAGTCACATATGGTGTCACAAAACACAAGGTAGCCCCCGGATCTAGCAAGGCATAAACATCAATATGGAAAACTCACAACATACTAGTAACCACATCCGAGGAGACCTCATGCTCCTGATGGAAAGCTAAAGCATAGAATTTGTTCTGGCATTGACCGCTAGTGGTGCTAGTAGATGTCCCCTGATGTGCTGAGCTTGGGGAGGGGCTGATAAACTAGAAACTAGGCTTTGGCCCCCAACCTAATCTTGATTCATAGCTGGAAAATCTCAAAGCATGTGTCAAGGTTTCCCATACCCGAAACAAGCACCTGAACCTGCCAAGCACTAGCTTGTGTGCTCCCAATCACATCTGCGGCAAGCTGGGATGCTCGAATCTGCGAAGCTGCTGCTCTGACCCTTCGAGCCTGACATTTGCCCTCTCTGATCATGTCTAAGCTTGGATGGCACACTCAATGCCGAAGATGATGGGGCTGATGATCTCTGGTGAGTCTACTGTCGGTTTCCACCACTGGACTTCTGCTGAGAGAATCTGTGACCCTTGGTCCTAGCACTCATGGCCTCCCTCTCCCTTGAATGTTTCGCCTCCATCTTCTAGGCTTACAACACTCTTGAAGTCTCTTCAACTTATGCTCTAGAGCTACTCTCCTTTGCAAATGGATTTGACGTTCAGGTTCAAGCAACGGTTCCACAAGCTCTCTATTTCTAG
>JACEIK010005045.1:62567-81342 GCA_018107945.1 Datura stramonium | reverse complement strand
CATATAAAATCACATGAAAATGTATAAAATAACTTAGATAAACACGACTAATTTAAGTTGTAAAGCGTATCACGGGCATGCTATTTTTGCCCGTGATCAGAGTCCATATCCTGGTGAAGCATAGCAATCTGGCACTCCTTGTCCAAATACCCTTTGATACCCTGCACAAACCTACTCACCCGTGTTCTCTAGTATGTTACTAACTCCAGGGTGAACTCAAGGGAATACTCTTGCACGGTCATTCTCCCCTGCTTCAAGTTTACGAATGGTTTCACTAATGAAAGAATAATAGGGTCATTCTCCCCTGCTTCAAGTTTACGAATGGTTGCACATATATGGTTTCACTAATGAAAGAATAATAGGGTCATTCTCCCCTGCTTCAAGTTTACGAACTCAGCTACCTCCTGCTTCCTCATCTCCCGAGGGAAGAACCGATCTAGGAATGCAACCTGAAACACCTCTCACGTGATCGGTCCTGCTCCTACGACCCTATTATTCTTTCATTAGTGAAACCATATATGTGCAACCCCCTTCAACTGGTAGGAGGCCAACTCTCGCACTCAACACTACTCACCTCCATGACTTGGGTGATCTTGACAATCTCATCAATGAAATCATGCGGGTCTTCATCTACCTTTGACCCCAAGAACTTCGGCGGGTTCATCCGCAAGAAGTTTCTAACTCGAGCTACCGTTGCATTACCATTTTACGAAACATGCGCAACGGCCTGCTGATTGACCTAAGTTGTAAAGGCCTGCACAAGCATCTGAATAGCAGCCCGAAACTCAACATGAGCGGCTGGCTCCGGTGCCTGAGGCTCATGAACTAGTGGGGCTGGCTAATGCCCATAACCATTTCCATCCTTGTGACCTTCACAACCTCAATTCCTCCATTCATTCATTCCTTGGGGAGCTATGATTCTGCAATTGCGATTAGCATGGATTAGAAGTATAAAGAGACTTTTCATCGCATGACATAGATCATGAAAGAAGGGAACATTTCCTAAACGTCTTGTAGGCTCTTTGTCATAAGTTTGGCGCGCTTCACACCCATGAAGAAGACTCTACTTAACGCGTCTTTTAGACACCTTAGGACACTTCAAACCTATGGCTCTGATACCAAGTTTGTCACGACCCGAACGGAGGCCCGGATTATAGACACGGGACAAGGGACCCCGAGAGACCCCATGTCGACCCATGGCATAAGCATACATCTAACTCATTCGATAACCGGAAGAAAAAATCAATAAAAACTCAGCAGAAGTCTAAATCATCATAACATCAGAATAAGCATTCGAAGCTAAGCACATACAAAGTCTGAAAAGCCTCTAATCTGGACGAGCTGATGGGACAAGAACCCAACTAATTAACCAATACTAAAATTGAAAATATATAAGGAAACTGAAGGACTAGCCCTCGAAGGATGAGGACTCACCAACCAAGTAGGTGCTAACTCTTACAACCTACTACGAGCGGGGCTGAGCTTGGGAGCTGGGTCCTGTATCATGAAATGATACAACATAGAAAGAATGTGGTCAATACGTGGAATGTACCGAGTTTGCAAGATAAGTAAAACCTCTTAAGTAAAGTAAATCATTTAGAACATTTCATAACATATAATAAGCTTCCAAATCATAGAGTAAGGACTACATGTATTCATTATGAAATCGTAAT
Organism: Datura stramonium; assembly: GCA_018107945.1. Classification (NCBI taxonomy): domain Eukaryota; kingdom Viridiplantae; phylum Streptophyta; class Magnoliopsida; order Solanales; family Solanaceae; genus Datura; species Datura stramonium. Next base: position 79,669 of record JACEIK010005045.1, on the reverse strand, counting down.
ATTTTCAAAATATGATCACGCATAGATTCATAACAGCATAACCGAATGGAATGACTCAAAGTTGAAATATAAAATTTATAGAAAAGCTGAACAATGAGTCAAACCTCTCTTTAAGAACATGCATGTTTAAAGTAATAATCATGAATAATGAACATGCAAATCTAAATCATATAGGCAATGGGAGACTCGTCACTTAACTGACATACCATGACAGAGTTTACGTGGTCCAGACTATCACACTCAGGTGGGAAGAGCCGTCCAAAACCTTGCAAGGGCTAAGGACGCTACCATGATATCGATATAGAGCTCATAGGACATTAGGGTTGGGGATAGCTCACAAAGGAGGTCCCAATAACATAATAGTATCAACCTACGTTGGCGCATAGTTCTAGGGCATAGGGTGATCGACCCTTAGCCTGCTCGGTGCTAGACTCTTCTCCCAAAACATGCAATGCTCTATATCATATATAATGAAGCTCAACATCATCTATTGGCGAAGCTCAAGATGAAATCATGCATAAACTCAACATCATATGAAAATGAAGCTCAACATTGTATATTGAAAAAGCTCAATAATGAAATCATGCATAGACTTGACATCGTGTGAAAATAAAGCTCAATAATAACATACATCTTAATTTATGAATTCATGCATAGGTGAAGCTTTATTTCAAAACATACCACAAGCTCAAATATAAGTGGGAGCATCTACTCCAAAATCATGTGGTAAGCTTGTTTTAGAGATACTACATCATCATACTTAATATAAGGGTCTTGCCCATAACTTTACCATGCTTGCATCTACTTAATTCATTTTGAAAACAATATCATAATCATGGGTAGCTTTAGAAACATGCTTTTCATTATCAAATCTTATCATCATCATTCTCTTCTTTCATGAACTTCTCATCCATGGCCATTTAAATTTCATAATTTAGAAAACACAATTTTTGATTGAAAATAATTTGAAATCTGCCCAAGTTTCAAAATTCATCAATATAAACATAATCTAATCGTACCCATGTGTAGAAATTGAAGAATCATTCAATTGGGTAAAAAAAAACTCATACCTTGATCATATGAATTTCTCCTACTTAGCTAGAGATTTGGGCATGGGTGAGGAAGAAAACACCCACTCATAACCCTACATACCTGGAAGGGATGATTTTACTACTTCTCTAATTGCTCAATCTGATATTCCAATGGAAACCTTCAAAACTTGCTCTAAATCCCCTCTTCAAACTCTCAAGTTTGCATGCGTGGAATGATTTAGCTTAGAATAGGTTTTCCCCTCTTAAAACCTTGTAAAACAAGCCTTAAATTACATAGTATAAGCCCCTAGGACTTAGGAATTATGGAAAATCCCTTACTAATATCGCAGAATTTTGCTAACTGTCAGTCCCCACGAGGGACTGGACGACTCGTGCTCACAGGAAATGAATCATGGTCATTATTCGTCTATTACACTTCTCAAAACAACTATGGGACCTCATGTAAGACACCACGACTCGTGGTAGGTGACCACAACTTCTGGTCAACATCCGTGGCTTCTACTTCCCAATGCCTCCTTGCCAACCACCAATCTAGGCCATGGGAGACCTTATGAGTCGTGAGGCCTAGACATGATTCGTGGTCATGCTTGTGGTCTTATCAACACCTCCTGCCAACCCTGCTGGACAATGAGTCACCTCACGACTCGTGGTCACTCCTCACGAGTCTTCTCATGATCCATTTTGTGACCTGGTGCGAAATTTCAGTTTTTCATCATTTTGACTTTCGAGTCTAATCCTCTTGTTCCCCCGGTATAAAACTAGTGGGAGCAGAACCTGTGGAATGGGAAGAGTTCATTACAGTCTTCCTAGACAGATTCTTCCCCAAGGAGCTCAGGGAGGCTAAGGTGGCTGAATTTATGAATCTGAAACAGGAAAATTGGACGGTGGAAGATTATGCACTGGAGTTCACAATGTTGTCTAAATATTCTCTAGAGATGGTAGCCGAGCCAAGGATCGCATGCTGAAGTTCTTCAATGGAGTATCGAACTTAGTCCTCAAGGAGTGCAGGACTATAATACTTATCAAGGATATTGATCTCTTCAGCCTCAATATTCATTCCCAGCAGATTGAGGAAGAAAAACTAAAAGATTTGTAGCAGGAGAATAAACAGGAAACGACTGGCCAGTTAGATTATTGTCATCAGAGGTGTGGTGATAATAGCCACCCACAGTAGCAATAGAGGGCTCAAGCACCCACTTCATCCAGTGCCCCTACTTTCTGATCCCGTAAGGATGGGAGTGATAGAGAATTTGGCTTGTAGTCCCAAAGTCATAGCGCCAGCAACTGCTACCCAGCTTGCCCTAAGTGTGACAAGAACCATCTAGGGGAATGTCTTCAGGGTCGAGAGGGTTGCTTTGGGTGTGGACAGCTCGGTCATCGGCTCAAAGAATGCTCGTTAGTAGGACAGGGGAGATCACAATCCACTGCTTCAATAGCTCCAGCAGGCCGAGTAGCTCAGCAGGCCAACACTTTAGGTACAAATGGCGGCCAATGGAAAAACCGTTTTTATGCTTTGTCCTCTCGTCAGGATCAAGAGAGTTCACCTGACGTGGTCACAGTTATGTTACATCTTTTCCATCTATATGTGTATGTCATACTAGATCCAGGAACCACACTATCGTTCATGACTCCCTATGTAGCTTCCCTGTTTGATATTAGTCCAAAAGTCTTCCCAGAGCTATTCTCAGTCTCCAACCCTGTTGGCGAGTCAGTTAGAGCCAGCCAGGTGTATAGAAACTGCCCGGTCTCAATCTTGAATAAGGTCATTCCAACTGATCTTGTAGATATATACATGGTGGACTTTGACCTCATTCTTGGCATGGATTGGTTACATTCTGATTATGCTTCAGTCGACTGCAGAACTAGGATCATCATATTTCAGTTTCCTAATAAGCTAGTTTTATAATGAACAGGCAGTAGTTCAACACATAAGGGTCGGTTTATTTCCTACCTTAAGGACAAAAGGCTTATTTCTAGAGGGTGTATTTATCATCTAGTTCGGGTCAAAGATTCCGGCTCCGAGACTCTGACTATTTAGTCAGTTCTAGTTTTCAGTGAGTTCCTTCATGTGTTTTCTGAAGATCTTCTCGGAGTTCATCCTGAGTGGGAAATAGAATTCGTCATAGACCTCCTTGACACTTAGCTAATCTCTATCCCTCCTTATAGAAAGGCTCCAGCTGAGTTTAAGGAATTGAAGGAGCAGCTAAAAGACCTGCTTGATAAAGTCTTCATCAGACCCAGCATCTCTTCATGGGGTGCTCAAGTATTATTCATGCGGAAGAAAGATAGTAACCTCAGGATGTGTATCGACTATCATTATTTGAATAAGGCCATAGACAAGAAAGGTACCCATACCCAGGATTGATGGCTTTTTCGATCATCTTTAGGGAGCCAGTTGTTTCTCCAAGGTAGATCTCAGGTTGGGGTACCATCAGCTAAGGGTCAGAGAGTGTGACATACCAAAAATAGGTGTAAAAACTCCCTATGGTCAATATGAATTCGTGGTTATGTCCTTTGGACTGACTAATGCCCCTGCAGTTTCATGGGCATGATGAAAATGGTTTTCAAGCCATATCAAGACATGTTCGTCATTGTACTTATCGATGAAATCCTGGTATACTCCAGAAGCGAAGAAGATCATGCTAACATATGAGGACTGTGCTATAAACACTCAGAGATCGCCAATTGTTCTCTATGTTTAGAAAATGCGAATTAGGGTTGAAGTCTGTGACTTTCCTTGGTCACGTAGTCTCAGGTGAGGGTATTCAAGTGGATCCTCAAAAGGTAGCACCGGTGAAAGACTGGACCATACCTACTTCCTTAGTTGAAATCAGAAGCTTCTTGGGTCTACTAGGTTATTACCGATGTTTTGTGGAAGGTTTCTCCTCTATTGCATCCCCTCTTACTAGGTTGACTTAGAAAAAGGTGAAATTTCAGTGGTCAGGTGCTTTTGAGAAGAGTTTCTAGGAGTTAAAGACTCAACTCACTACCGCTCTAGTATTAACCTTGTCGGAAGGAACATATGGTTTTGTGGTTTATTGTGATGCTTCTAGAGTTGGACTTCCTATGTTCTGATGTAGCGGGGTAAGGTGATAACTTACGCCTCCAGACAGCTCAAGGTTCACGAATAAAACTACTGACTCATGACCTGGAGTTGGCAATAGTGGTGTTTGAGTTAAAAATATGAAGGCACTACCTTTACAGGGTTCGTGTTGATGTATTCACTGATCACAAGAGCCATCAGTATGTATTCAGTCAGAAAGATCTAAATCTTCTTCAGAAGAGATGGTTGGAGCTACTGAAGGACTATGACATGAGTGTGCTGTATCACTTGGGAAAATACAATGTGGTGGTTGATGCCCTAAGCAGGATGACTATAGGGAGTGTGGCTCATGTTGAAGAGGGAAGAAAGGAACTGGCAAAGGATATCCATAGGTTAGCTCGGTAGGAGTGCAGTTGGTTGATATAGCTGAGGGCGGAGTAGTGGTGCAGAGTGGATCAGATTCCTCATTGGTAGTTGAATTTAAGTCAAGGAAGGATGAAGATCCCATATTGCTTAAGCTGTAGGAGGCAGTTCTCAAGAAAGAAGTGGATGCTTTCTCCTAAGGGGTAGATGGTGTACTTTGTTACCACGGGAAACTCTATGTGCCGGATGTGGGTGACTTGACATAGCAGATATTGGCTAAAGCACACAGTTCAAGATACTCTATCCACCCAAGAGCTACTGAGATGTATCGTGATCTATGGGATATTTACTAATGGAACGACATGAAAAGAGACATTGCAGAATTTGTAGCTAAGTGCCCGAACTGCTAGTAGGTCAAGATAGAAGCAGAGATCGGGAGGTATGACTCAAGATATCAGCATACCCACATAGAAGAGGGAAGAAGTAAATATGGATTTTATTACAGGTCTACCTCGTATTTGTCAGCAGCATGACTCAATATGGGTGATAGTAGACCGGATGACCAAGTCAACATATTTCCTCCCAGTTAAAACTTAAGACTCAACTGAGGATTAGGCTAGGCCTTATATCCAGGAGTTGGTCAGACTGCATGGGGTGCCCTAGTCCATTATTTCAGATAGAGGTACCTAGTTCACCTCTAATTTCTTGAAGTCATTTCAGAAAGGACTCGGTACACAGATCAAGCTTAGCATAAATTTTTATTCGCAGACAGATGGACAAGTTGAGCAGACTATACAAACCATGGAGGATATGTTGAGAGCGTATGTGGGCAATTTCAAGAGCAGTTGGGATGATTACCTACCTCTCATTGAGTTTGCGTATAGAAATAACTACCATTCCAGTATCCAGATGGCCCCATTTGAGGAATTATATGGGATGAGATGTAGATCTCCTATGGGGTGGTTTAAGGTTGGTGAAGATACTCTGATAGGGACAGACTCAGTTCACGAGGCAATGTAGTAGTGCAACTTATAAGGGAGAAATTGAAAACAGCGCAACGCAATTAGAAATCCTATGCTGATCTGAGGAGAAGAGAGTTAGAGTTTGCCGTGGATGATTGGGTTTATCTAAAAATTTCACCCATGAAAGGGGTGATGAGATTTGAGAAGAAAGGAAAATCCAGTCCAGATATGTGTGACCCTACAGAATTCTGAAGCGAATTGGCACTGTGGCATATGAGTTAGAACTACCCATAGAGTTAGCATTGGTGCACCCAGTCTTCCATGTGTCACTATTAACGAAATGCACTAGTGATCTAATCTTAGTGGTGCCACTAGAAACCGTGGAAATAAAAGATAGTCTGTCTTACGAAGAGGTCCCAGTTCAGATAGTTGACCGTTTGGTTCGTAAGTTGAGAAACAAGAAAGTCGCTTCGGTGTAAGTTTTTTGGAGGAACCAGCTAGTTGAGGAAGTCACGTGGGAAGCAGAAGCAGACATGATGGCTAGATACCCTCGCTTATTCCCTTCCAGTTCAGTTCCAACATCAGGTACTAAATCCCTCCTCAACACTCTGTTCAATTCTGTACTCATCAGCTATATTCAGATTTTTTATGTGTGTAATAGTTGCATCAACCCTGTTAGCATGGTTAGGTTAAATTTAGAGTCAGTTACCCCTTTAGAAACCATCTCATAGTCTTAGTCTTGGAATTTTATCTCTTTTCCTAGACCATACTCAGGCCTTGCAAGAAAATTTTAGAAGAAAACTAGAAAATCTGCCTCTGAACAACTAAGAAAGTGAGTCGTGGTCAGCATCAACGACTCATTGTGTCAGTCGTGGTCAACCCTGCTTGATTATCCGAGAACCCACAGGACAAGGAACGAGTCGTTGTGACAATCAATGAGTCGTCCTATCACTCATTGGTTCCCCAGCTCAAGATCCCTTCTCATATACCCCACGACACAACCAACGATTCATTGTCAGAAACAACGACCTGTTGTGTGAGTCGTTGGGTGAGACCCACAGAAACCTATTCCAGTGACGACGAGTGGAAACAATGACTCACAATGAGTCGTTGTCATGCTTTCCAGGTTTCCTCGTTCAGTGACCATGGGAGGAACCAACGAATCATTAGTTCACCCAATGAGTCATGCTGTCCCCCGTTGTCAGATCCAGTGTTTTCAACCCCCAGGCAGTAGGACCAACGAGAGGTCTCAATGATTCATGGTCACAACCAATGACTTGTTGAATAACTCGTTGGGTCCTTCTCGGTCAGTTTTCAAATTTTTATTATAGGGATATTTTTGTAATTTTCCTCCTATTTAGTCCTTAAACTATGTCGTTTTAAGTATTATTTCAGAGATATTAGAGGGATTGGATGGCTTTCCCCCTCATTCCCCACGTAAACTTTTAGAATATCGACCGTAGAAACTCGAACTTTTCACTCAAGCAAGAACTAGGGTTCCTCATCCGTGTAGAAATTCAAGCTTTCTTCTTCAGGGATTTCATATCCAGGTATGTGGGAATTCAACAAGGGAATATTTCTTCCCTTGTGTCCCCAAAAATCTTCTATATTTTTCTTTATCAGTTCAGCCCTGTGGATCAAAAAATGTAGAAAAATTATCAGACTAATTTCGTTGAGATTTCAAGTGATATATTTTTCATGAATTTTAACTATTTATTATTCCCTATTTCTAGACATTTATGATAATTGTATCTTGTGGAATGATTTAGCCCTAGTTCTCAGTTCAGTAGAATTTAGAATCTTGTGTGTTAGACTAGTTTCCCTGTAGCTTGATTCTATCAGAATGGAGATTCCCATATTGTTAGTGTATGGGAAATTTTAATCATATATATACACATCCAGTCTTAGTCAATTTATTAGACTCAGTGCTGTCCAGAAATATCAGCAGATTAGTTTGACTATAGTTAATTCTTGAGGTGTCAGTGGTGCCTCCCAATTAACAATATTAGACTCAGTATCAAATTTTAGTGGTTCTTTAGGCAGTCATGACACTTCAAGATAAGCAACTCTGACCAGCCATAGAACCCCAGCTTCAGATTATAGTTGTTTTTTAGACGGTTACAACACTTCCAGATAAGTAGCTCCGATCAGTCTTAGAACACTAGTTGCAAAATCCGATCTGATAAAATTCTCAAGGTACTTCATGATAGGTATTCCTGACTTAGTCTTGGGCCCTAGTTTCAAGTTATCATCTTAGTAGTCCGTCTAGGACTATCCAATGGGAGTATGACTTAGCACCAAGAGGACAGGGGTTCCAGCGTACCCAGGTTCCCAAAACTACGTTGCCACCATAGGTTATTTTTGTTCGCCTCATGGCCCCAGACTTGTGATCACCCAGTTCATGCCTTTATACCCTGGAAAGGTATATTGGGTCTACCGATGGGGTGTATACATCGGATTCCATGGCTATCTCACATGATTATATGTCGGTTATAGACTCTCCCAGCAGTTCAGTTTAGTTTCAGATTACTTCAACTTCGAGAAGTTTTAGATTACTCAGTTCATATTAGTTCAGTATAGTAAGTCAAATCACTATCTCAGATTTAGGGCATGTATTTGACCATCAGATAGGGTCATCTTGACCATCTCAGTATAGTTCAGTTACAACATTTCAGTTGGACAATACATGTATTTACAGTTCAGTTATTTTATTCTCCGTGTTACGGTTTCTCCTACTTACTCAGTACATTCAAAGTACTGATGCATACCTTTTATGTTGTATCATTTTATGATATAGATGTAGGTTTTCAGTCTCAGCACCGTTAGCAGATCGCATTCAGAAGTTTTCGACTGTACCAGTGGTGAGTCCTCATCTTTTGAGGACGATGATTGTTCTTTTAAGTTGTTTTTCTTTCAGTTAGAATTAGAGTTAGTTGGGGGCTTCTCCCAGAAGCTCATCAGATAGATGTCTTTCAGACACAGACACAAATCCAGATTTTTAGATTTGTTTCAGTTGTATTAAAATTTTATGATTTAGTTCTTCTTCATAAATGTTTTGTTTTTATTATTTTTACAGCTTCCGCTATGGTTTTACTCATATTTCCAATGTATGATAGACCATCAGTTGACTTGGGGTTACTTGTGACTCTAAGTACTGTGTCTCATCTAGGGTATGGACTCAGGGTCAAGCACCAGGCAGTTGTACCCGTGAACCCTAATAGGAATGCTATGGCAACAAAGGTGTGAGATTTCATTAGAATGAAACAGTCGGTGTTCTTTGGGTTGAAGGTGGATGAGGATCCAAAAGAGTTCATAGACGAGATTCAGAAAATAACATAGATTATATGGATCTCCGGGAGGAGAGTATAGATTTAGCCTCCTATCAGCTGAAGGGGTAGCCCATATATGGTATAGACAGTGGAAGGAAAGCCATATAGTAGGTGTAGTTTTGATGAGTTGGAATGAGTTCATAATAGCCTTCCTAGACAGGTTCTTCCCCTAGGAGTTGAGGGAAGCAAAGATTGCTGAGTTTATCAAAAAGAAACAAAATGAAATGACAGTCCCAGAATACGCATTGAATTTCACTCAACTTTCCCGATATTCTCTAGAGATGGTTGCCGAACCTAGGGCTTGAATGAGCAAGTTTGTTTCAGGAGTTTCAAACCTGGTGGTCAAAGAGTATAGGACTGCCATGCTCATTAGTGACGTGGACATCTCCTGACTCATGATCCATGCACAGCAGATCGATGAAGAGAAGTTAAAGGAAAAGGAAAGGGATAGCAAGAGGGCTAAGATAGGGGACTTGAGTATTCTCAGCAAAGGACGAGTTGGTGGAAACCGATCATAGTCCCATCAAAAGTCATTAGTCCCGGCACCATCGACAACTTCCATACAGTTCTAGGTTAAGAGAGATTGCGTATCCATCTTGAAAAAGTTTTGGGAAGAACCACCTAGGAGAGTGCATAGTTGTTTCATATGCTTGCGTCTAGTGTGGCAAGTCTAGTAGTAAGCGATTTCCCAGCATCCAAAAAAGGTGAAGGTAGAGCCCCAACCACCTCCTCAGTATCTCCGATATCCCACTTACCTCAGCAAGGCACATCATCTAGTGCAGGTGGCAGACAACGTTAGAATCGCTTTTATGCCCTGTCATCACGTCAGGATCAAGAGAACTAGGCAAAAGTGGTCATAGGTATGTTATGAGCTATTCATGTTGATCCATGCATGTTGTTAGGCCCAGGAGCCGCAGTATAACGTATAAGATCCCTTTTAGCATGCTAGTATGAGATTTATCCCTATAATGGTATTAAATAGTTATAAGTATAAAGCCTTCAGTGATAGCTTTAGAGGAGAATGGGAAGTCATGATTTTGTGATGTTAGCCTAGCCTTAAGAAAGGATCCAAGAGCATTAGAATGATGACTTTAAGCTAAGGGGGAGATGATAAGTTGAAGGGCCCAATCAAGTCTTGAGTGTTCTAGTAAGGAAGTTCCAGAAATAGTGTCTATGGAATGTTGATCCATCCCTATTCAGGTTTCTTACCCTATGTTTCAGTAAATATTACACTTTACTCATGATAATGTTTAGATTTACAGTACGATAGGTAATCGCTTAAGATAGCGATCCAATTCTTACTCCATCATTCCATATATCTCAGCCTCATGTCATGAAACCAATTACATACGTTAACTCATGCCTCCCAATAAGCTCAACTTTATGAACTTAGTCCCTATAATTTTCCTTAACGACTCAACAGATCAAGGTAACTCATGTATATGCTTAGTTTAGATGTTTTGGATGATTCATGTTTATGATTCCCTTACCCTCAACCCTATGTATGTTCATCCATAATAGAAATGGTGGTTGCAATGAATATATCCAGAAATGACTCTCCATTCATGCCTTAGATACTCAGGAGGTATAAGTTCATAAAGTGTAGTTGTTAGTTATGACAGGGAGTCTGAGGAGCTTTTGGGATAGTATACGCTACAACGAAGCTGTAAGATGAGGTTAGTGATAGGCTTGAATTGTGTTTTGGCATTCAGGAAGTTGGTATGATTAGCATGGTGTTCTTATAAAAGGATGTGCGATGTTGGGGTGTCGAAGTGTTGATGGGAATGGCAGACTCTAATAGGACAAGGTTCAAGTTGAAACATTGGTCTGTCGGTTCGTAAGTTGGGAAAAAAGCAAGGGAGTTGACCTCAGTGAAGGTTTTATGGAGGAATTAACTAGTGGAAGGAGCTATTTTGGGGAAAACACATTCAGTTAATACTCTCCGTCAGATCAAATACCATGATAGCTAGTACGATATAAAGTAGTTGGGGATTGATAACTCTATCCTTACCATCTTAGTTTATGTTTGCAAAATAGTTCGTCCTTAGTACTCCACTCAATTTTATGGTAGTTCTATGTCTCTCAGTTCCTTTCATGTTCTAGCATCCATGCATATTTCATGAATTCAGTTCAACACATGTATCTCAGTTCGGAGTCAGTCAACCTATTTGTACTCAACTTATAGCCATTAGGTTTGGGATTTATACCTCCTTCCCTATCTTTTTAGCTTAGTCTCCATTCGAGGATGAATGTCCCAAAGGAGGAGATATTATAATATCCCAAACATTTGTAAGATTAAACCCTATATATGGAATATGAACCAACAGGAAAATTTAAAATTTCCCACAGAATGACTCGTCATACAAGTCATGGTATGACATGACATGTCATTAGAGAAGTCATAGTAAACTCTAGAATTTTCATCCCTCAGATCACAAGTCCACACCATGAGTCATGGTAGGATGGTATCACTCGTGGTCATGAGTTGTTGTTTCCTAGCTGCAGACAAGGACCTGATGTAATGAGTAGAGCAACGATTTATGATGGCATATAACAAGTCATGATGAGGAGTCGTAGGATGAAAGACTAGAAAAGATGCATTTTGGACTTAGTGACCAGAGTCAGGGTACGACTCGTGGTATCTAGTGATGAGTCGTGATGGGCATTCATGGTATAAAAGGTAGAAATTAGGTCCAACATGTAATGACTGGTCACGAAGTGGTGAAAACCAACGAATAGTGGTGTGAGTCGTGACGACTGGAAACCAGATTCTTTTAAACGGATTTCGAGGGATATTTAAAGTAAAATTCTATGCTTCTAACTCCTATGTGATGTTGTTTTTGGATTCCTAAGGGGTGTATTAGCGGTGTTTTACTATTCTAATCCCTATTCTTCCTACAACAACCATAAAGTTCATCTTCTCTCTTCCTCTCAAGGTTCAAGAACACCTAGGGTTCCTCTCCAAGGTGCAACAAGATTCAAGTTCTTTTAGGGGATTCTTTAACCAGGTATGTGGGACTTCAACAAGGGTTTATTTCACCCTTCTGTCCCAAATATTTTCAAAAACTCTAGAAATTTTAATTTTCCAGGAAAGCATGTCTTGGGGATTCAATTCTACGTGTGAATTCTCATATGATTAGTCATTCCCTTCAAGTCCATCATGATGAATAGTTATGTATGTCCATTATTCCCCTCTCAATTTCATGATTTATGTCCATGATGTGATGTTAGCATGAGTTTTAAGCTCAACCATGATTTAGCATGGTTTTAAAAATATGCTCTGTTTGACATATATGATTTTACCATGATCTCAATATAAATGATTTATGTTATTTCTTTAGTCTATGAATTTCATGAATTCAGTATGATTAGCATGTTTATGGTTCTTTAGACTCTCAAGCCTCTTGTTAGATAAAGTAGCCCTGACTAGTCATAGAACATCTATTTTGAGCCCTGAATATTAGTACGTTCATGGTCCTTTAAGCTCTCAGGACTCTTGTTAGATAAAGTTGTTCTAACTAGTCTTAGGACATCAGATTCAAATTATAAGTTTATATGTATCCTTATTGTTCAATTGAGCGTAGTATTCAGCACCGAGTAGGTCGGGGTTCCAACGCACCCAGATCTCAGAACTATGTTCCACCATAGGATACGGGATTCTTGATAGCAACAAATATTTCACTTAGCCCAAGGAATATGGCATCCTTGTTAGTTAAGAGTATTTCCCTCACAAAAATAGGTGCATACAGGGGTCCTCCTTAGTTGAGAATCTCTCCCTAAACTTATAAGTGATATCACGCCAGGCATATTTCTCACCCTTCGCAAGATAAACACCCTCCCAACCAGGGATACAGGTCGGACTCCATGAGGCTAACATTGGAGTTTGTCGATTAATAGGCTATCCCATAATACAGTTTTAGTTTCAGTTCAGTACCTCTTAGTTGCAATTACAACTTCAGTTTTTAGTGCACGTGCATGACCCTTAAAAATCAATTTAACTCATATTTTCATTAATTTTTTTCAAACTAGTATATCAGGTTAGTATTTATATATCTCAGTCGGGTTATTGTACTTCACCTTAGTTTATGTATTCATCTAAGACTTTCTCAGATTACTAGCTTGTTTTCAGATTCAACTATATTTCTGATATACTTAGTTCATTCAAGGTACTAACTACATACTCTCTATGCTATATAATTTTATGATATATATCAGGTATTCAGACTTAGCCGCGCAGTAAGACACGTTCCATACTCTATCAGCTGGAAGTGGTAAGTCCTCATCTTTCTAGTATGGGAGTTATGTTTTATTTATTTAAGTATTATTTTAGTTTCAAACATTTGATTTAACTATAGAGTTTTCCCGGCAGCTCATTAGATTAGTAGAGGCTTGCAGTCAGTGTAGTGTAGTTCCAACTTATGACTTAGTGTTTTTAGAAAACTATGTCCTTACGCCTAATGATCAGTTATTTTTCAGTTATTTTTTGCTTAAATATGGTTTATTAGTTGTTGTGATGTTAGAACTATGTTATGCCATGGGTTAGCTTGGGGTCGCTTGTGGCTTTAGGCACCGTGTTGCGTCTAGGGAGTGGACTCGAATTCTGACGTCTACCCATTACCAAAACTACTCTAGCACATCTGGGTACTCAAAAAGCCTCAAAGGCCACCACTGTAAGTATGAAACATTCACATGAAGCACAACCCACATCTTACCATAATATATATACAAATTCGCCATCTTCATATAATTTCTAACAAGCCAATAGTACATATTAGAATAATCATATCAAATTCTGATGCCAGAACCAACCACAAAGACACAATATGTTAAGTCATATAATTTTATCACATCAAACTTATTCCAACTTCACAACCAAATAAGAGTCATAGCCTACCAAGTCTATCCCCAATTTCACAACAATTAACATAAGCTTGTTGATAGATAACTATGACCACCGAGTCCAATCACTATTATATCACCAATCATATTGTTCGCTCTCCAGCGCACGTGCAAGCGATCATACAAGTAGTAAAGTGACTCTTTGCTTGCCGGATGTCTAACCCACAGTGACTAAACCTTTGGTGAATTATCAACTTCAAGTATTAATCTCAATTTTTACAAGTGCAAAAGTAACTAATAATTTGTGTTTTATTACTAAAATCAAAGAATGATCACAAACTACGTGTAAATAGTAATTGGGGAATAATCTGGAGTTGAAGCCTATATTCATGCTTAGAATTAATTTAATGTAGTCAATTACTCATCTTGATTATTGATTATGGGGTTAAAGACATGGTTATGGTCATTCAAACCTCTTATTGTTTTGCATTTGAATTAACCTTACAACTACATCATTGGGTGGTGATGTGATATCTCAATTCTCGTGCATTATGCTATCTTCCCATTTTTATAACCAAGCATGATGCATTAGGTATTTTTCTGTCCTAAACACAAATCTTGTTCAAGAACAAGATCATACTCCTTGCATTCCATGTTCTTCTTAGGGTTTACTTTCTTGAGTTTGCCTTAGATTTCTAGGTGTACTTTAATGGTGATCAAACATTAAAATGATAAAATAAGAAGAAAGAACAATCATATAAGATAAGTAATTAAAACAACCAAGAATTAAGCATAAGCATTCATATTTGTTGTTTAAATCCTAGAATGATGGTTTTAGCCACTCATGATCTTAAGAGAATTAAAAAAAAGTGTTTAAATCCATGTAATTACAAGAATGGAAAAGACAGGAGAATTAAAGAACCCTAAAATATTGAAGACATTTTTCCTTCCTCTCCAACTAAAATATTTCGTGTGCTCCAAAATAAACTGATAAGTGTTCAATTTATAGAAGCTAAACTTTTGACAATAAAAATGTGCCCACGTGTCACACTTGCTAGTGCATAGCTAGGCTGTCATGACAAGGCCTTATCGCGCTATCATACTGGACATGGGCGTTGGGATAGAACCTTCGACATGGCACGGAGCCTAGCACGCAGCCCTCTTGGACTAACACAATGATGGGCACAGACAAGGCATGTCGTGGCACGGTGCAGACGTGCACAACTATTGGACAACATTCCCTCGCACTCATAGCATTGTCATGGTACGATGCTTGGTGCGCTAATCTGCAGGCATGGCATGCTGCCATCTCCCAAGCTCTCTTCCTATGCCACTTGTATGCCATAAACTTGGGAATTTGTCCTTGTTGCCTTTTTGCTCATTCATCTTCATGTTTAGTCTTGTCCTTATCATTTTTTACCTACATAAATATGCTTATCACATTTTTTAGTCCATGCACACATTTATTCTCAAAACACATGAGATTATACTTAATTTAAGGTATAAAAAGGCTAAAAGATGGGTGTAAAATAGAATTTAGGTGTGTAAATACACCCAATATCACCACCCACACTTAAAGCCTTGTTCGTCCTCAAACAAATCCTTTACATCTCATGCACATAGAAAGATCACAATGTAACAATTGAATCAAGACTACTCAAGTTAAGGCTATCATGACTAACTTATATGGAAAGTTCATATCAAGCATGTTCTTTATAACATAGTAAATTCATGAAAAACTCTGTCAAAACTTCCTAGCCTAAAGAACCGACTCTACGACATAATTAAACTCATGCAGGTTAACCAATCAAGAAGTCAAATATGCAACCTATCTTTCATCAAACATGTTCCCTCAAAACAAGAGAGTTACCCATTATCACACACAAATATACAATTTATAACAAGTATGGGTATATGAATAACAATTACGCTCACTCTAAAAAAGAATTCACATACAACATGTAATAACTTATATGCTTTCCTTTAGTGTATTACTCCACTAATATAAGTACATCTAAAAGTATGATCTAGTAGGACTTTGTAGGTTGTAATATAAGCTAAGGGAGGGTAGGCACTATTCTGGCAAGTAATAGTGACTATCTTCCCTGACCACTTTTAATACATCACATTTTCTCATTAAGCATACTCTTTTCTTCTACTTCATCTCTTGCACTTTTCATCTATCACTTTCCCTTTTGTTTCACCATTTTCTTAAGCACATTTATACTATTAGTAAGGAGTACTCAAGCAATAATCACTTTTTTATTCTTTTGAATCCTTTACTGAGCAACTCCTGCAACTGTTCCTTGGGTTCTCTTAACTCAGCAGGTGCCATTCAATATGGAGGAATAGAAATGGGTCGGGTTCATGATTCCAAGTCTATACGAAAATCTATGTCATGTTATGGTATCATGCCGAGCATATCTTCAGGGAACACCTCTAAGAATTTTCAAACAACTGGGACCGACTCTATGGGAGGAACCTCTGAAATGGTGTCCCAAACATATGCCAGATACGCTGAACAACCCTTCTCTATCAACTTAGGGGCACGAATATAAGAAATAAGTTTCCTTGGATCCGGGCTACATTTCCCTTTCAAATCCAACCTAGACGACTATGGACCCGATATAGTGACCGTCTTAGCATAGCAATCTTGAATGGAATGGTAAGGGGAAAACAAACTCCTTCCCAAGATTAGATCAAAATAAACCATGTCTGAGATCACTAAGTCCGCCAGAGTGTCAAATCCCATGAATTCAACAATGCAATCACGAACAACCCTATCAACTAACACAGAATCCCCAACAAGAGTCGACACATGGATAGGAGTATTAAGCACATCATACACAAGGTCACGACCCAAAGAAAAATAAGTAGACACATAAGAGAATGTAGAGCCCGGGTCAAACAATGCAATAGCCATTCTATGGGCCATGAAGATCATACCTGTGATGACGGTTTCTGAAGCCTCTACCTCCGGCCTACCAGGTAAAGCATAGAAATGACCCTGCTTACCAGCCTGAGAACCACCCCGGTTGGGCTGTGCCACCTCTTTACTTGCCTGGGTGTCACTCGTACACACTTGAGCACATCCCCTACCCTGCTGAACACCACCTCTAATGGCTGGCTGACCAACGATCTGGATTGAATGCACTACCTCCCCTCCCAGTTGGGGCGGAGCTCGAGGAGCTAGGTGAGAAGTAATCTATTTGCCTTTTCCGAACCTAATGCACCATCTGCAGATGACTCATGGCAGACCTTCTCAATAACTGGTCACTGAGCTGGAATAGAAGAAACAAGACAATCCCTAAAATTAGAATGAACGATCTGAGTACCCCAAACTGCACTTGACAGTTGTGGAGTTGTCCCTGGCAGACCTCCAGTTGACAACTGCATGGCAGACTGAATAGGGTTCCCAGATAAACCCTGGGGTGCTAGAGCTTTCACATAAGAAGCACTAAAAGAACCAACTCTCCGAGACTTCTTCTTGGCATTTCTCACATAACCCTCCTGG
>JACEIK010005045.1:28872-39130 GCA_018107945.1 Datura stramonium | reverse complement strand
ATCTAATCTTTATGGAATAAACCGAAGTGGGAGGCCCTTTTATGCTTGGGACTTATAAGTCGCATTCCTGGAATGTGATTTATAAGTCGCATTCGTCGAATGCGACGCGCCGACTTGGCGCTTGTCCGATCATTCCCCGGGCCTTTTCCTAGAATGTATGGCATTCAAAAACTCTTAACCAACATGCGAGTAGGCCATCTACGTGTCGAAAATTTACGGGTGTAACACCTTATCTCCCGAGCACTAGACTTTTTCAGTCTTTCTCTATGCAATTATAGTTTCAGCTTTGTTGAGTTAGTTGGGGTCTTTTCCCATCAACTCGTCATATTTAGAGGCTTTTCGTACAAAGGAAATATTCAGCATCAGATTGTGTATTCTGTTGTTATGTTTAATTTAGTCTTCCGCCAAGCTTATTATGTTGATTCTTTAGTTTTATTGATTGAGTTAGATGAATGCTTATGCCATGGGTCGACTTGGGGTCTCTCTGGGCAACTTGTCTCGTCTTGCGACCCGGGCCTCGATTTGGTTCGTGAAAAACATGGTATCAGAGTAATAGGTTTGAAGTGTCCTAGGGTTTCTGAAAGCCGCATTGAGTATAGTTTTTTTCTTGGGTGTGAAGCGTGCCACACTTATGACGATGAGGCTACGAGACGTTTAGGAAATGTTCCCTTCTTTCATGATATATTTCTTGCAATGAAAAGTCTCCCTATCCTTCTAATTGGTTCTACTCACGATTGCAGAATCAAGGCTCCCCAAAGAGTAAATGGTAGATGGAATAGAAGTGGAGAAGGCCACGAGGATGGCAACATAAACGGGAACCTACAAGCCCCACAAGTTTAGGAGCACCAGGCACCGAAGCCGATTTCCCATGCTGAGTTTCGAGCAGCTATTTAGATGCTCGCGCAGGCCTTGACTACTCAGGTGAATCAGCAGGTGGTTGCATATGTTCCGCAAAATGGCAATGCAGTGGCGGCTCGAGTCAGGAATTTCTTGATAATGAATCCGCCAGAGTTCCTCGGGTCAAAAGTAGATGAGGACCCACATGAGTTCATAGATAAGATTGTTAAGATCACCGAAGTCATGGTGGTGAATTGAGTGGAGTGCACGTAGTATGCCTCATACTAGTTGAAAGGGGTCGTGCACAACTTGTTTCGACAATGTAAAGATAGAAGGGTCGCCAGTGCAGGCCCTGTAACTTGGGAAGAGTTCCATGTTGCATTCTTTGATAGGTTCTTCCCTCGTGTGATGAGGGAGATGAAGGCATCTGAGTTCATAAATCTGTAGTAAGGGAGGATGATGGTACAGGAATATGCCCTTGAGTTCACTAGCCTATCGAAGTACACCCTTGATTTAATGGCTGATTAGAGGGCGCGGGTGAGCAGGTTCGTTCATGGAGTAGCGGGCTTTTTGGACAAGGATTGTAGGACCGCTATGCTCCATCAGGACATAGACTTCCCTCGGATAGTTTTGTATGCCTAGAAGATGGAGGCGGCACATATGAGGGAGAGAGAGGCTAAGAGGGAAAAGACCGATGACAATGGATTGTCTCAGCCGAGGTCAGGTGGTGGGCACCGACAATAGACCAACCAAAGATCTTTAGCCCCAGCATCTTCAGCATTGAGTGTGCCATCTAGGCCTAGGCACGATCATAGGGGGTGATCATTAGGCTCTAGGGATCAGAGCAGCAAACTCGCAGATTCTAGCATTCCAACTTGTTGCAGATGCGGCCGGGGGCACACGGGCCAGTGCTTGGCAGGTTCAGATGCTTGTTTGGGGTGTGGGAAGCCCGGACACATGCTCATAGATTGCCCGACAGCGAGACAGGACCATGATGGGGGCCGAGGCCCAGCTTCTAGTTCAATATTTCAACCCGCACGCTCAGCACATCAGGGAGCATCTACAAGCACAGGTGGAAGTCAGCGCCAAAACAGACTCTATGCCTTAGCATCCCACCAGGAGCAGGAGGTCTCCCCGAATGTGGTCACTGGTTTGTTGCGAGTTTTCCATCTTTATGTTTATGCTTTGTTAGATCCGGGGGCTACATTGTCCTTTGTGACACCTTATGTGGCTAGTAGCTTCGAAGTCAGTCCTGAAATCTTGTCAGAACCCTTATCAGTTTCTACTCTAGTAGGTGATTCAGTTGTAGCTCGACAGGTGTATAGGGGTTGCCCGATCTATGTCCTTCAGAAAGTCACCTCAGCAGACTTGATAGAGTTATCCATCACCAATTTTGATGTTATCCTCAACTTGGATTGTCTATTTGCTTGTTAGGCCTCAGTTAATTGTAGAACCCTGGTAGTAGAGTTTAGATTTTTGGGTGAGCCAGTCCTAAAATAAAAGGGTAGTTCAGGTGTTCCTGTAGGTCGCTTAATTTCCTACCTTAAGGCCAGAACAATGATTTCTAAAGGTTGTGTTTACCATCTCATTAGGGTTAAGGATGTCGAGTTTGAGACCCCGACTATCCAGTAAGTTCAAGTGGTAGGTGAGTATCTAGAGATCTTTGCTGATGATCTATCGAGAATCCCTCCCGAGCGGGATATTGCTTTTGGTATTGAATTCTTCGTAACACGCAGCCTATAGTTATTCCTCCCTATAGAATGGATCCAGCCGAGCTAAAGGAGATTAAATAGCAGTTTAAGGACCTATTAGATAAGGGTTTTATTAGACCGAGCAAGTCCCCATAGGGTGCACCAGTTCACTTTTTCTGAAAGAAAGATGGTTCTCTTCGTATGTATATTGATTATCGGCAATTGAACAAAGTCGCCATCAAGAACAGGTGTCCTCTACCTAGGATTGATGATTTATTCAACCAGCTGCAGGGTGCTAAGTGTTTCTCGAAGATAGATCTCAGATTCGAGTACCATCAACCTAGGGTTCGGGAGAGCGATATCCCAAAGGCAGCCTTCAAGATGCGGTATGGTCATTATGAGTTTGTAGTTATGTATTTTGGACTAACAAATGCTCCTGTAGATTTTTTAGACTTGATGAACAATGTGTTAAAGCCAGACCTAGATATGTTCATGATAGTGTTCATTGATGACATCCTGATATACTCTCTGAGCCAGGAGGAGCATGCCGCTCATTTGAGAATAGTGCTTCATATTCTCAAGGATCACCAATTATATGCCAAATTCAGAAAATGCAATTTTTGGTTGAACTCCGTAGCATTTTTGGTCCATGTGGTATCAAGTGAGGGTTTAAAGGTGGATTCTCAAAAAATAGAGGCGGTGAAGAATTGGCCTAGATCGGTGAATCCATTGGATATCCGGAGCTTCTTGGGTTTAGTTGGCTACTATCGGAGGTTTTTTGAAAGTTTCTCATCGATTGCAGCACCTTTGACCAAATTGAACCAGAAGATGGTGAAATTCAAATGGTCGAAGGCTTGTGAGAAGAGCTTCCAAGAGTTGAAGACCCGACTTACTTCAGCACCGATGTTGACCCTACCTAAGGGTACCGATGGGTTCGTGGTGTATTGTGATGCTTCAAGAATCATACATGGGTGTGTATTGATGCAGCATGGAAAAGTTATACCATATGCCTCCAGAAAAGTAATGGTTCATGACAAGAACTACGCGACCCATGATCTTGAATTGTCTGCGGTCGTATACTCCTTGAAGATATGGCGACATTATTTGTACCAGGTCCACGTGGATATGTTTACGGACCATAAGAGCTTACAATATGTGTTCACGCAAAAGGATCTCAATCTTCGGCAAAGGAGGTTGCTGGAGCTACTCAAGGACTACGATATGAGTGTCCTTTACCATCCGGGTAAAGCTAATATATTAGCGGACGCACTTAGTAGACTCTCTACGGAGAGTGTGTCCCATGAGGATAAAAGGAAGATGGAGCGGGTGAAGGATGTGCATCGACTCGCAAGGTTTGGAGTTAGGTTGGTTGACTCGACTGATGGTGGTGTTGTTGTTTAGAAGGGATCATAATCGTCCTTATTGACTGATGTAAAAGCTAGACCAAATGAGGACCCGATTTTGGTAAAGTTGAAGGATGCCATTCAAAATCAAAAGGAAGAGGTCTTCTCCAAAGGGGGAGATGGTGTGCTTCAGTACCAGGGTTTCCTATGTGTTTCGGATGTTGATGATTTGAGGAGCCAGATGTTGCACGAGGCTCATGGATCAAGGTATTCTATACATCCAGGTTCCACCATGATGTATCGTGACTTACGGGAGGTCTATTGGTGGAATGACATGAAGAAGGATATCGCAGAATTCATAGCTTAGTGCTCGTACTGTCAATAGGTAAAGGTTGAGCATTAGAGACTGGGAGGCGTTCTTCAGGATATGAGTTTTCCTACTTGGAAGTGGGAAGAAATTAATATGGACTTCATCACAGTTATACCTCGTACTCGTTGACAATATGACTCCATTTGGGTTGTGATAGATAGGTTTACCAAGGCCGATCATTTTCTATCATTCAAAACCATGGATTCGGCGGAGGACAGTGCCAATCTATATATTCGGGATCCAGTTTAATTGCATGGAGTACCCTTATCCATTGTTTCGGACAGAGATACCTAATTTATATCACAATTTTGGAAGTCTTTTCAAAAAGGATTTAGTACTCGGGTTAAGCTCAACACAACATTTCAACCACAAATGGATGGTCAAGTAGAGTGAACAATTCAGACTCTCAAAGACATGTTGAGAGCATGGGAAATTGACTTCAATGGCAGTTGGGATGACCATTTTCCTCTTATCGAGTTTGCATACAATAAAAGCTACCATTCCAGTATTCAGATGGCTCTATTCGAGGCTCTCTATGGGAGGATATGTAGGTCGCCCATCGGTTGGTTCGAAGTTGGTGAGGCGGTGATGATAGGGCCAGATTCTATTCATGAGACTATAGAGAAGCTCAGTTCATACGGGATAGGTTGAAGAGAGCTCAAAGTCTCCAAAAGTCCTATGCCAATGTGAGAAGGAGGGAATTAGAATTCAAGGTGGATGATCAGGTGTTTTTGAAGAGATCTCCCATGAAGGGAGTGATGCGGTTTGGGAAGGAAGGAAAACTTAGCCCTCGCTATATTGACCCCTAGCGGATTGTTAAACGGGTTTACAAGGTGGCCTATGAATTGGAGTTTCCCTTAGAATTAGCTTCCGCGCATCCTGTTTTCAATGTATCGCTCTTAAAGAAGTGTTTGGGTGATCCAACTCTAGTTTTCCCAGTGGACAATATTGGTGTGGAAGACACTCTTAGTTATAAGGAGGTTCCGATAGAAATACTTGATCATCAGGTTCGAAGTCTAAGGAACAAGGAAGTAGCTTAAGCTAAAGTTTTGTGGAGGAATCATCATTTTGAGGGAGTTATGTGGGAAGCTAAAGCAGATATGAAGGCAAGATACCCACATTTATTCTCTACCGACTCAATTCCAGCTTGAGGTATCAGTTTTTCTCTCAAACTCTATTTAGTTTTCGTGTTCAGTTCATGTTCCCAAGTTTGTTTATGTATATGGATGTATGTACAATTTGTGAATTCAATTCAGCTATGTAGTTTGAATCGAAGGTAGTAGTCAGTACGGTAGTTTTTGGCTTAAATGATCAGTATTTGAATATGTCGATTGAATTTCTCTGCTTTTCTGTATGTTTTCCAACATTCGAGGATGAATGTTCCTATGGGGTATATATTGTTGTACCTCGGAAGCCCAAGGATCAGACCCCGATGTTGAAACAGAAAAAAACTTAAAAACTGGCATCAGGAACAGAACGGGACGTGAGGTGACATGTGGGAGCAGCCCACGAGTCGTTATGTGACTGGTGGTGAGACTGAAGTTTTGAGTTTGAATTTTTGAAATGGGATCCCCACGGACGTGACCATAATTCGTGGTCATGCCCCACGATTCGTTATGTCAGTCGTGGGGAGTGGTGATTGAGAAATGGAAAGAAGGAGGTAGAGTACCTAAGGGATGGACCCCATGAGTCGTGGTCAGTCCCCACGATTCGTGGGAAGAGTCATAACCAGCAGGGTGAAGAATTATTTGGTATTGAGGTAGTGTACATGACGGGTGGTGACCACGAGTCGTGGTCACTAGTAACAGATCGTTAAGTCACCCGTGATGAGCCCAGAAGACTTGAGAAGCAGTGTGCTCAACGGATGACGCCACGACTGGTGGCCAGTGTAGACAAGTAGTTATGTCCCTCGTGGGGACTAACTTACAGTTATTTTTCTACGAATTAGTAAGGGCTTTTCTGTAATTCCTAAAATCCTAAGGCCTAAATTACACCGTTTTAAGCTTTGAATGATGACTTTTAAAGGTGTTAAGTTCATTTTAGGCCATTTACATTCATGTATACTCAAATTCTCTTCAATTCATATTGAGCAATAAAAGAAGTGTAAGAACCAGCTATAATCAGGTATGTAGAGTTATGAATGGGTGAATCCTATCAAACCCATGCCCAATCCCTCTCTAAATCATGAATTTCCTATGTCTAATCTATGGAATTTTAACCCAATACATGAATTTCCTAAATTTTCTACATGGGTATGATTTAAATATATTTCTACAGTTGAAGTATGATCTATGGCTATGTTTCATATTGTTTTCAATTCAAAATCATGTTTCAAGTTTTATGAATTAAAAGGCTTATTGATGAGAAGTTCATGAAAGATGAGATTTGTGATGAAAGTATGATTATGATGAGATATTATGATGAAAAGCACCTTTTACAGCTAGCCATGTTTATAATCATGTTTTTGATGTGAATTGAGTATTTACAAGCATGAAAAAGTATTGCGCAATGCCCACATATTCAAGAATGATTTATGATTTCTGAATTAAGCTTACCACATGGTTTTGGAGTGAAGACTCCCAATTATTTTTTAGCTTGTGGTATGGTTTGACTTAAAGCTTCTCATATGCATGATTTCAGATTTGCGATGTATTTGATTATTGAGCTTCGTCAATAGACGATGTTGAGCTTTGTTTAAAAATGATGTAGAGCTTATGCATATTTTTGGGAGTGGTGTCTAGCACCGAGTAGGCTAAGGGTCGATCACCTTATGCCTCAAAACTACGCTCTAACATCGGTTTATACTATTATATATATTACTTTGGGACCTCCCTTGTGAGCTATCCCCTGCCGTGCTTGGGCCTCGGGCTTGATATCGATATCATGGTATCGTCCCTAGCCCTGGCAAGGTTTTGGACAGCTCTACCCACTTGAGTGTGATAGTGGGGACCATGTAAGCTCTATCATTTTATGTTGGTTAATAGATGAATCTCCCATTGTTCCTCATGATTTTAGTTATACATATTCATTATTCATGAGATTTATATATCTACATATTTTCTAAAGCAGGTTGGACTCAATGTTCAATTTTACTCATGATTATCATATTTCAGCTTTGAGTCAATCGATTTAGTTATGAACTTATGTTATGTTATGATGAGATCATGACTTCAGAAAGAATGCATGCAGGCCCTACTCTTAGATTCTTATTGTTTATGTTTGTCAATATGCATGCTCTTAAATGATTTTTCTTACTAGAGCGGTTTTACTTACCTTGCATATTCGGTACATTCCACGTACTTACCCCATACTCTATGCTATATCATTTCATGATACTGAACCCGAATCTCACATCGGCCCCATTCATAGTCAGTCTTCAGAGTTGGCACCTTACGTTCGTAGGTGAGTCCTCATCTCACCAGGACTACACTTATTCACACTTTCTCTATGTAATTACAGTTTAAGCTTTGTTGAGTTAGTTGGGGTCTTGTCCCATCAATTCGTCATGTTTAGAGGCTTTTCAGACAAAGGATGTATTCAACTTCAGATTATATATTCTTTTGTTATGTTTAATTTAGACTTCCACTAAGCTTATTGTGTTGATTCTTCATTTTTATCGACTAAGTTAGACGAATACTTATGTCATGGGTCGACTTGGGGTCTCTCAGGGCTCCTTGTCCCGGGTTGCGATCCGGGCCTCTATTTGGGTCGTGAAAAACTTGGTATCAGAACAATAGGTTTGAAGTCTTGTAGGGTGTCTAAAAGCCGCGTTGGGTAGAGTCTATTTTATAAGTATAAAGCGCGCCACTCTATTGACGAAGAGGCTATGAGACATTTAGGAACTATTCCATTCTTTCATGATCTATATCGTGCGATGAAAAGTATTCCTATCCTTCTAACTCATGCTATTCGTGATTGCAGAATCATGGCTCCCCATAAAGTAAATGATAGAAGGAATGGAAGTGGAGAAGGCCATGAGGATGGCAACGAAAATGGGCACCAACAGGCCGCACAAGTTCAGGAGCACTAGGAACTGGAGCCGGTGTCCCATGCTGAGTTTCGAGTAGCTATTTAGATGCTCGTGCATGCCTTGATCATTCAGGTCAATCAACAGGCGGTTGTGTATGTTTCACAAAATGGTAATGCAGCGACGCCTCGAGTCAAGGATTTCTTGATAATGAACCCGCTAGAGTTACTCGGGTCAAAAGTAGATGGGGACCTGCATGAGTTCATAGATGAGATTGTGAAGATCACCCAAGTCATCGGACTGAATGGAGTTGAGTGCACGGAGTTGGCCTTGTACTAGTTGAAAGGGGTCGCGCACATCTGGTTTCGCCAATGGAAAGATAGTAGGGTCGCCGGAGTAGGCCCTGTTACTTGGGAAGAGTTCCATGTTGCATTCTTAGTTCGGTTCGTCTCTCATGAGATGAGGGAGTTGAAGGTAGCTGAGTTCATAAATCTAAAGCAAGGGAGGATGACGGTACAGGAATATGCCTTTGAGTTCACTCGCCTATCGATGTACGCCCCGGAGTTAGTGGCTGATAAGAGGGTGCGGGTAAGAAGGTTCGATCATGGAGTAGCAGGCTATTTGGATAGTGATTGTAGGACCTCTATGCTCCATCAGGACATGGACTTCCCTCGGATAGTTTTGTATGCCCTGCAGATGGAGGCGGAACATATGAGGGAGATAGAGGCCAAGAGGGCTAGGACTAATGACTATAGATTCTCTCAGCCGAGATCAGGTGGTGGTCACCGATAGCAGACCCACCAGAGATCTTTAGTGCCATCATCTTCAACATTGAGTTTTCCATCTAGGCCTAGGCACGATCAAAGGGGGCGAGCATCAGGCTCTAGGTGTTAGAGCAGTAGACCCGCAGATTCTAGCATTCCAGCTTGTCGCAGATGTGGTTGGGGGCACATGGGCCAGTGCTTGGAAAGTTCAGGTGCTTGTTTTTGGTGTGGGAAGTCTGGACACATGTCAGAGATTGCTCGGCATCGAGAAATCAACAGTCTCTACCGCACGCTCAACACATTAGGGGGAATCTACTAGCACAGGTGGCGGTCAGCGCCAAAACAGATTCTATGCCTTAGCATCCCGCTAGGAGTAGGAGGTCTCCCCGAATGTAGTCACTGGTATATTGCGAGTTTTCAATCTTGATATTTATGTTTTGTTAGATCCGTGGGATACATTGTCTTTTGTGACTCCTTATGTTGCCAGTAGCTTCGGAGTCAGTCTTGAAGTCTTGTCAAAACCCTTCTCAGTTTCTACTCTAGTAGGTGATTCAGTTGTAGCTAGACGGGTGTATAGAGGTTGGCCGGCCTTAGTCCTTCAGAAAGTCACCTCAGCAGACTTCATAGAGTTAGCCATGATCGATTTTGATTTTATCCTTGGCATGGATTGGCTATTTGCATGTTATGCCTCAGTTAATTGTATAACCCGGGCAGTAGAGTTCAGATTTTTGGGTGAGCCAGTCCTAGAATGGAAGGGAAGTTCATTTGTTCCTATAGGTCGCTTCATTTCCTACCTTAAGGCCAGAAATATGATTTCTAAAGGTTGTTGTACCATCTAGTTAGGGTTAAGGATGTCGAGTCCGAGACCCGACTATCCAGTCTTTGCAGTGGTAGGTGAGTATCGAGAGGTCTTTCCTAATGATCTTTGGTGAACCCGCAAGTGCACGGGTCGTGCAAGTAATATAGTGGCTCTTTTTAAGAACCGGATTGTCGAACCCATAGGGACTGGACCCATTCCTCTAACTATCCATTTATAGCGTGAATCTTAAGTACCTAAAGTGTTGGTTATAGACATTTTCGATGAAGGATATTTAAGTCTAAGTTTGGGTCAACGAAATATTCTGAAAGTGCTCTAGGAGAAACATAGAGTTAAAACCAGATAATCATGCGATAATACGATTTGCACTGGAAGAAGCATGGAACTATCAATTGTTATTTCACATAATTAGAATTGCATGTTCATGGTCTTTCGAGCCTCTAAACACGGCAATCTAGCCTCACTGCAT